>CABFWO010001534.1:104003-140208 GCA_902155825.1 Timema genevievae | reverse complement strand
TTGTTGTTGTTGTTGTTGTTGTTGTTGTTGTTGTTGTTGTTGTTGTTGTTGTTGTTGTTGTTGTTGTTGTTGTTGTTGTTGTTGTTGTTGTTGTTGTTGTTGTTGTTGTTGTTGTTGTTGTTAAGATCCTCGAGCCCTCAAACCCCTCAGGATTTTAAAAATTCAAGGATTCGAGAAAATATAGGATATTAGGTTAAATAAAAAACTAATAATTTTTCAAAATTTTGAATTGGAATTTGTTTCATAGCTTTAATAGTACCTACATATATTGGTGGTTCATCTCCAGCACAATTATAGGAAAATATTTAAAAACCAGACCCCAGGATATCAATTTACCACAACTGAATGTGTGACTATTATAATGAATGCATTTTAACACCAAAAAAAACTAGCTTTTTTTTATATTCTATATCATACTGTAAAAATACTATTTCTTCTTGCATGCATAACATTTTATAAGATTCTGATTATAATTCAAGATTCTGAACTCAAAGGTAATTAATATTTGGATTCGTAAAATAGAGAAATTGACTCATATATAATTGTTGTTGTTGTTATTATTATTATTATTATTATTATTATTATTATTATTATTATTATTATTATTATTATTATTAACCTTTATGGGCTTTAATATTATGTTTAACAGTAAAAAATAAATTTTAAATACATAGTCTTTTTTATTATTGAATATATATAAATATTTTACATACGTGTTGATCTTTCCCAATTTACTTCAGAGTATTGACTTAATATCTTCATTTATTACTTTAAAATTTGCCTAGCTATAATTGATTTCACATTCTATATTATGTTGTCATATTTTTATGTATCTATCAGTGACGGCCTTTAATGGGTTTTATGATTGTTGGTCTGCCCTATAATAAAGGAAATTGACTTTGCACTGTATGAGCGGAGTAAGGTGGAAGGGGATTTCTACATGGTATACATCTCTGTGGTTTTTGAATACCCCCTCTACACACATTTCCTTTAAGCTACCCTTCCAATCTCAGCCCAATAGGATAAGTCATAAATAACCTTTACGTTGAACGTCCCAATAAATAAACCAGTTAATCTATTGTGAAAGAAGTAAAACCCGATTTCACCACTAATATTTTTTTCAGTCATACATGGCCAGAAAATGTGTCAGTTGTGATAAATTAACAGTAGTGTGACTGGTTGTTGTATCTGTTCTGGAATAGTTAGTCATGTAAATTTATGAAAATAAAGAAAAAAGTAAAAATAAACTAATAAGTTTAAATTTAATTAAGAGAGCCCACCTAGAGAAAGAGGAGAAATTTGAGAAGAATCCAATGCATTTTCTTTCTTTCTTCTATTTTCTATTGTATAAATAGTCAAACACATTTTTAAACACAAATTTTCACACAAATTTAGTGATATTTCGGCATTGTTTCCTTTATCAAACCAGTGGTAGCAGCATCAAGTGTGAGCTGTACTCTTTTAATCTTATAAGCTATAATGTGTTTGTTCCCTTTTATTTGTTCCCATCCGTCTGTCCTATATTTTTACTTTCTCTCATTCTTACAGGTAGAGAAAGTATGGTGATCGTCAAAAAAATCGAACTCGAGATTTTGATGAATTTTGACGTTTCATGACTTCCTGAATCCGAAAAAGTGGTTTTTGAATTTCTGTCTGTCTGTCTGTCTGTCTGTCTGTACCTCCAACTAGAGCCTAAACTATTTTACCGATTGAGCTGAAACTTGATATCTAGGGTTTTCATAGGGTTGCCCCGAGGGGTTTTTGGAATTGGATATCTACCCCTAAAATTAAGGGTAGTTTACTGAAGGGAAAAAAGAGAAAAAGTCGATTTTCTCAAAATCGGCTCTAACGATTTTGATTAAATTTCATTTATGAACATTAATAAATATTCCAAACAAAATGGCTACTCTCAATATTTCGGCAAAATGGCTTTAAGGGCTCCGGTCTGATGCGTAAATTAACATTTTTTATAATAGCTCCGAAACTATTTGAGATATGAAATTACTTAGCATTACAAATATGTATATATATTTATAATACAGATATTTTATCCGAAACATATTTTTATAAAATCAATAACTTTCAATCTATACGCAATTATATGAATTTTTTAACTTTTTGGACATTAAAGTTTAAGTATTGCGACCGTAAAAAAAAACTAACCTGAAATGTTGATGGATGTCGACGTCTCATGACCCCCCGAACCCTAAAAAATAGTCTTTGCAATGCCGTCTGTCTGTGTGTCTATAAAAACTTAAAATTAAGGGTAGTTTACTGAAGGGCGAAAAGAGAAAAATTTGGTTTTCTCAAAATCTGCTCAAACGATTTTGATTAAAATTCGTATCTAGGCGTTGATTAAGATTATAAATAAACTGGCTATTTTCATTTTCCTATGAAAATGATTTTTAGGGTACTTTACAGAAGCGTTAATTTCCGTATCTCCACAACTATTTGAGAAACTAAACAACTTATCATTGCAAAATTGTAGGACTATTAGAAATAAAAAACTTTTATTTGACATATATTTTTATAAAAGCAGCAGTTTCTGAGATATTTGCAAATATATTAATACAATTTTGTGAGCTTTAGTTGTAAACATATACTACTTAAGTCTTAACGCAATAATTCTCCAATGCCATAGAGTAATTAAATATAAGTATCTAAAAAAGTATGTTATTTTTCCTTAAATCTCTTAGGAGAAATGTTTGCATAGCAATGATCTATCTCCATTTTAGACTCAATAGTCAATATTTACATTTTTTATTGGTCAAAATGTATAAATGAATAATTAAATATCAATGCGATGACTTGAAGATCTGCAACACCTTATAAAATGTTAAAATTTTAACCAGAAATCGAAATTTTAATACGAAGTGTTGACCCTTGTGGAAGACATTAAACTGTTTGAAATGATCTTAGGTGGACAAAGATGCGCCTCTTTTCTCATTGATTATATATCATTGTATATTATTTTATGCGTGTTCTTATGTGGAGTGGTGATGATACAACGTACATTATTCCGTTCAGAAATCTTACGAGTTTATAGAAAGAGAGAGAAAGTCTGTGCGGTGTTCCGTACCATTTATTTCATTTATTAGAGGCATTAAACATGCGCTTTCTAATCCCACTGATTATATCAGCACATGAATTATGAACTAACTTAAATCTAGAACATACACAACATACAGTCGCTAGCGGTTAATTCATCACTTTGAAAGGTTAAATCCACATTTCACCTTTTTTTTTCACCAATGATAGATTGTTCGGCTATACCAGGAATCAAAGCCGGTACCCCTTAGTTAAGTAGATAAACACGCTACCAACTGAGCTAAGGTGTCGGCCAATCTTACCTGCACCTGCATCCATGAAAAACATAGGCCTACTTACATAAATTTCTAATAATATTTATGTTGTTTTATCATCCATCCTATCCTTGTTCGCAGGTGTTATTAGTACGGTGTCACAGTTGGACTACGAGAGAGCCAAGATCTACTACTTAACTATCCAGGCTGTAGATGGAGGTTTTCCTCCACTAAGTAACCACGCTAGTGTCAACATCACGGTCACTGACAGCAACGACAACCCTCCCGTCTTCAATCTGACGTACTACACTGCTTACATCAGGGAAGATGCTCCTATTGGAGCGAAGGTTCTTCAGGTGCGAGATTCATATGTTTTTCGCTATAATTGTGTATTCTTCATGTGCGATATATTAACTAATGACCCGCTTTGTTGGCCACATGATCTAAGGAGTCCCTATCACAATATACTGGACTACCGTTGAAGGGGAGATCTGGTTTCGAATCCCAATTCCTGTCAGGTGTAATGAAGTTGGATTTATTAAATGGTTTTACAGTCTTTCATCCACGATGATGCAGGTACACTTCCTTTAAATCAAATCGTCTTCATTACTAAGACATTAGCTTACGACCGGTCCACTCCTTTTGTCAGTGAACTTAGACCACCAATGCACCTTGTCTTCTGTTTCCTTCTTTAGCCTTTAGAATTTTCTTTTTTCCTACCAGTTACCCAATATTTGAATCCTCCTTATTCCTAAGCTTCTCTTTCCCAAAATTTGTCCTTCTGTGGCGTCGTGCAGAAGATAGTTTCTCCAAGGATGTTTCCGAAGAATCATATCTAAAATTGTTCTCTTCTTACCCACTCTTCTTAGGATTTCTTCATTTGTCACCCTGTCTGTATTGGCAAACAATTTCCCGCAGACCACACAACTAGAGTTTACTAAAATAATTTAGAGGATTTATGACAATAATCTACTTCATCTTTAATCAAGAATAACGGAAACAGAACTGAATAAAATGTTGAGGACGGAAGTTAAAAACAAAACAAATGCTACCAACATACCAACATAAGAAAACATTGTATACCAACAGTCTGTTCACTGGATATTCTCAAGTCTTCTCCAGCATCACATTTCAAAGCCCTTCAATTATGCCTTTTCCACCTTCCTTAAAGTCAAATTTTCTGCTCCATAATGTGCGATGCTTCAAATGTACCATTTCATCAGTTTCTTCCTCAGTTTCAAACTTGACTTGCTGGCCAGCATTAGCTTCTTCTTGTTGAAGGCTTCCTCATGGCGATCCCCAACCTAATTTACTTGGTGCATTAGACATCCTTTGTTTGCAGACTCTCCAAGTACTTGAACTGCTATATGTTTTCCAGGTTAAAGAGGAATCCCTAATTTCATAAAATAATACATTTTCCGGCTATGCCGCTAATCAAACCTTAGACAAGTTGGAGACAAGACCCACTACAGACTGAATCAAGTTTAACATTTGTTGAATGTTTTTTATGGATACGTAAAGCTCACAAAGGATATTAAGAGGCTGTATTTTTTTTAATATTATAGCTAAAACTTTAATATTATTAATATCTCCAAGTGCCTTACTAATTTACCAAGCGTATCTAGGTTCTTATTTTACTCAATCGATTGGCGTTTTTCCTGCCCGCTTGTTCCGCAATAACTGCAAAATGTGTTGAAAAATATTAATGAAATTTGGCAGCTACATTCTTTGAATCTAGGCCAATAAACATATGTACATGACTTTATTTGTCTATTCCTCCTTTTAAAGATGGTGGCCACTCAAGTAACTGTATGTATGTTTGTTCCTCTATAGCTGCCAAATACATGTAACAATTTTAACGAAAGTTGGCAGGGATATTATTTGAATCTAGGCCAAACAATGTATGAATATAGTTCTTCACGTTGAAGGTCCGTTTCAACATGGTAGCCGCTCAAAAGGTTTTTCTTTTAGTAACTCATCTCAAGTGGTTTGAATTTAAAATTCTAACCAAATTGATCGAGTACCTAGGGCGTATTTATTTGAATTTTGACATATATTGCGAGACTGACTTCTTAAACCACGCAAACAACGGTTAGTTTCTATTAATATAACTTATTATTGAATATGCATTTGTTTTCTATATAACTTAATCATCAAAGAAAAATATCAACTTCAAATCCAAGGAGATATTGTAGAAGATATTTCAACTTGAAATTCGAGGAAGTATCGATTAGTACATGGAGGAAAAGAGGTCTACTGGTCACAGAAATACTGGCTAATAATTATAAATGACTACTTTGTTATCTTCCAGGTGTTTGCACATGATGTAGACCAGGAGTCCAACGGAATGGTACTGTATTCTTTAAAACACCGGTGGCAAAACAAGAAGTTTTCTATTGACAAGAAAACTGGCCACATCACTGTAGCTGGGAGCTTAGACAGAGAATCGGTAAGGAAGAAGCTGTGTTTTCACAAAATGGCTTACAACCTGAGATACATATACCTTTGGAGTTATGTGGCATATAATAATAGGGGTGTGCGAAAATAATTTAGTAATAGCGAGGTTTTCTTGTTCTAAGTAAACCTAATATAAAAAAAAATTATTGTTTCAAACAATCCACGTATTTTAATAGCTATCTTTAGAAATATGTTTTATGTATTTTCATTTAAAATAATATACTGTAGATATTGTATCCTTATTGATGATTTCTCTCATTCCTTTTATTTTTCTCGCTATCTCACAGGTAGAGAAAGTATTGTGATCTTTAAAAAAATCCAACGAGATTTTGNGTTGTTTTTAACTTCCGTCTGTATGTCTGTTTGTCTGTCTGTACCTTCGGCTGAAGCCTAAACTATTTTACCGATTGGGCTAAGACTATTTATCTAGAGTTTTCATAGGGTTTCCCCGAGTAGTTTTTGGAATTGAATATCTAGCCCTAAAATTAAGGGTAGTTTACTGAAGGGAAAAAATAGAACAAGTCGATTTTCTAAAAATCGGCTTTAACGAATTTGATTAAATTTCATTTCAAAACAATTATAAATATTCCAAACAAAATGGCTACCCTCAATATTTCTGCAAAATGACATATCTCCAAAACTATTTGAGATATGAAATTACTTATCATTGCAAATATGTAGACCTATTTATAGTATAAATATTTATTCGAAATATGTTTTTATAAAACCAATAACTCTCAAGCTATACACAAATATATATATATTTTAACTTTTCAAGCACTTAAGGTAAAGTATTGCTACCGTAAAAAAATCTGACCTGAAACGTTGGTGGATGTTAACGTTTCATGACCCCCGATGTGCAACCCCTAATAAAAGCTCGAAAACTTTAAACTGGAGGTTGACAATTTAAAACGAAGTGTTGACCCTTGGGGACCCAATATCAATATTGTTAATTTCTCGCTACCTTACAGGTAGAGCAAGTATTATGATCGTCAAAAGAATTTAGCTTGAGATTTTGATGGATGTCGACGTCTCATGACCCTCCGAACCCTAAAAGGTTGTTTTCGAAATGCCATCTGTCTGTCCGTCCATCTGTCTGCTCATATGTCTGCCCATATGTCTGTCAGTTTGTACCTCGAGCTAGAACCTAAACTGTTTTACCAATTGGGCTAAAATTTGGTATCTATGGTTTTAATAAGGTTACTCCGAGAAATTTTTTGAATTGTATATCCAACCCTAAAATTAAGGGTAATTTTCTTAAGAGCGTAAAGAGAAAAAATCAATTTTATCAATAGGCTTTAAAGATTTTGATTAAATTTCAGTTCTAAGCTTTGATCCAATATTACGAACCAAATGGCTACTCTCAACTTTTCGTCAAAATGATTTCAAGGGCTTCGGTTTGATGCGTAAATTCTAATTTATTTTTAATTTTATCTCCTTAAGTCTTTGAAATATGAAATTACTTATCATTGTATGCATGTGGATCTATTTATAATAAACATCTTTTACTTGAAAAATATTTTTATAAAACCAAATGTTTTCAAGCTATACACAAATATATATTTATTTTATGCCAACACTTAGGGTAAAGTATTACGACTTTCAAAAAAATCTAGCCCGAGATGTTGAGGGATGGTGACGTTTATGACCCCCCAGAAAGTGTTTTGCAACTCCATCTGTCTGTGTGTCTGTCCAACCTTAAAATTAATAGCAGTTTACTAAAGGGTGAAAAGAGAAAATTTCCGATTTTCTCAAAATCGGCTATAACGATTCTATCTTTCTCATGTTAAACTCAATAGTCAATAGTTACCGATTTTATTGGTCAAAATTTATATAAGAGAAATTTAATAGCAGTGCGATAACCATAAGATATGCATCCCCTAGTAAAATGACCAAAATTTTAACCGGAAATCAAAATTTTAATACGAAGGGTTGACCCTTGGGGACCTAATATCTATATTTTTATTGGTCCAAATATACAAATGGATACGTTAATTTTTTTTAAATAAAATTATAAAATTTAAAACCATGTTCAAAAAATTCTTTACGTATGTATAGCGCAATTTTTTCTCGGGTTCGCTAGTGTATATTATATTACGAATTTTGATTAAGTATCTCCATTTTTTAAACAATAGAGCGAGAAAGTCCTTGCGGAGTTCCGTACCATTTATTTTTATGGGCTTCAAATACATTTGACCTTAATCGCATGTTAAGTTTGTAAACATTTTTCTGAAGATTGTAGGCTATTTAGAGGGAGAATCTTTTTAAAAATATAAGCCTGTGCGAATCAATAATTTTTAATTTCGAATTTAATCCGAATCTTGGCTAACTGACTCAAATAGAATACAAATCGAATCTCATGCCTAAATAATATTTCAAGTCGCGTACGAATCAAATCTCATGACTAGAAAAAATTTCGAGTTGAATCCGAATCGAATCTCGTGCTAAATTTAATGTTTCAAATCGATTCCTAGTCGAATCTCATACTTAAAAAATTGAATCAAATATTTTATTTTATTTTATTTTATTTTATTTTATTTTATTTTATTTTATTTTATTTTATTTTATTTTATTTTATTTTATTTTATTTTAGGCTTAAAATGTCAATGTTTCAAATCGAAGCTGTGTTGAATATTTGACTATGTTCTGTTTCCTAATATAATCCAATAACAGAATATTTCAAAAAATGTTAATAAACACTTTAGACACATTTTATGATTATTAAAAAAATAATGTAATAAATAGCACTTATCTTAAAAGGTGAAAAATCAAATAAATATCACACCACTTTTGTAATCATAGTGCAAAGGTTGATTAATATTTAATAAAAGGTGGGTTTAGCTATTTTTTTTAATACAAACTATTCACTCTCAAAAACAACTACACTTCATCCCTTTACGACCAGTAACGCAAGTTAATTCCTCTATTCACTCTACCACTTAACTGGTTTCCTGTCTGGTTATATTAATTTGTTAAGTAAGTATGAAATATATATTCGAGTTTTTAGCTAAGCCCATCGAATCAAAATCTGGGTTTTATTTAGATTCAAAATGTTTAATCAAATTCGAATCTTAATAAAATTCAGATTATGATTCAAAATTTTGAAAGTTTGCACAGGCCTAAAAAATACAAACTTTTTGTGGTCAACATTGATAAAATGTTATCCTAATATTATTGTTATTTCTAGATATTGATAATATCTATCTAAAGTGACAGCTGTATATCACATGACTTGACATATGACTACTTGATATATATCTAATACACGTTTCTTGTTGTCAAATAAGACTTTTCCTGAGAAATTTTCCTCTATGTTTAGTATAAAATTTATAAAATAAGTAAATTAGTCGTAAAGAAGCTTTTTAGTTAAATAAGTCACTGCCTTCCTAAGTTGAGAGATTAGTTTTTAAAACCCACTGAAACAACTGGTGAGAAAGATTTTTCATTAATTTTTAAAAACGCTGGGATTACGTGAGATAAACGTTTATGAATGAGGGGTTATGCAACAGTGAATTTATCTTTCACCCACCTGAGTAAATAACAATATTTACCCATAATTAGTAGGTGCAACTAGGCTGGCTGGATTCTGTCCCACAAAGAACGAGTTGGGTGACCTAATTTAAGTGTTATTAATTGTTCTGGATTGGATTACAATCTAACTACCCATCTACTCTAACATAAAAGCCTCGGTTTTGATTGCTAACTTCAGGTCGAGTCTGGAACCCACTATAAAAATGTGCTTAAGGGGGGGGGGGATGTAGGGAGTGTGAGAAAAGGTCACATTGTATGCCTTATTTTATATAAAAACATATTTTTGTTCAGAAAAATCAAATATCACTTCAGTACAGATATTATAGAATTTAATTTTCTTCACATTGTGAGCTCAACAGTTTTTGAATACATGTCAAGGTTGACCTGTAATTTAATGACAACGTTTACGCTTCATTTAAAAAGTTTGTCATCTAATATGCTATGCTCATGACAGATAGTCAACAACTGTTGATATCACCATGTAAATAATATAATTAAACTTTATATTAATACTGAAACAAAAAAAAATATATTGGCCAAAAAAAAATGTTTTGGTGTAAAAACTGCAAAAAGACTGGCCTTAATCTCACGTTTCCAACATCCCCATTTTAAAGCCCAAAAGCTTACGAAAAATAACTATATTATAGTAATAAATTTTAAGTACAATTTCTGAACACAGAATAAATCAAAACGCGACTCATAGCTAGCTTAACCTAGAATCTAGATCCAATCAGGTGACCTGACGGTCTAGGGGTAAGGTGTTGGACTTCTGTGCTGGAGGTCCGGGGTTCAATCCTCGGTCCCAACACAGATTTATCTGATTTTCAAACCCTTCCTTCATCTCTGACAAGACGTGTATTATCACAACTAGTGAATGTGTGGAATTCCAGGCCTCCACCGTGGTTCGGATCCCACGTTAAATTGTAGGTCCTTCATTTCATCTCACAATCAATCACCGTACCATTACACATTAGCGTAAGTGCGTATAACCCGAAGGGGTAGTAAGACGTGGTGCTAATAATAATAGAACCAATCACCCATTCCTAAAGACAGAAACCATAAAATCAGGATGCAAGTTCGAATCCATCCACCAATAGGTAGATAGTGTAGGTGCATGCATCTGGTGTAGAACATAGTTCCTTTAGACATTCGAACAAATCCACAATTAATCAATTTACACATCTGCTACTAAACAAAGTTCTAAATTTGTATTAGACCCTATTTACTCCTTTAATACGCTGAAGAACATTTTAATATTCAATATCTAAAATAGCAAAATTAGAAGTAAAAATAATGCTTACGAAATATTTTGAATTTAAATGGCACCTTATATTTTAATTTAAAATGTCAAACATTGACATACACCGTATGATTTTACTTTTGCTCGATTCTATGTTGGGTCGATATTTAGTCTTTACGTGGTGTGTATAATACAGAGTTAATCAAAATTGTAGTCCAAGGCACTAATATATTATTTTGCGATAAGCATCTTTTAAAAACAATATTCCTGTAACCAGAGAGTGGATTTAATCAGATGCTTATGTAGACCAAATCATTATACAAAGACGTCCTGTTACAGGTCTCCAGTTACGTCATGGAAGTTCAGGCCCGTGATGGTGGTATCCCCGTTCTATCAAACTCTGTTGTCGTGAAAATTGAGCTCTCTGACGCTAACGACAATCCTCCAGTGTTTTCTAAACCCAACTACACTGTCGTTTTTCAGGTGAGTAAACATGCAACTTTTATATTTATAGTAGGGTTTTGGCAACAATCAACCCTTAGAAAAAAAACTTTTTTCTGTCAATATTGAGAATATCTTACTATATTATTAGTGTTAGACTGACTTGTTTAAGACGGGTAGATCGGGGTTTAAATCCCAATCGGATCTACTGAGGGTGGTTTTTCCTCAATGGTTTACCATCTCCTCTAAAATTCTTCCTTTTTCAACCCTACGCCATTACAGTAATTATAATATATGCGTCAATATATATCAAAATTGATTGATTCAGAACAGATGACTTGTTGTATGAATACGTGAAAATAGACCTAGTAGCTTTTTGCATAAGTTAGACATGTCCATTCATAAGAAAATTGGTATATACCAATACTCTTATCAAACTTAATTGACTCTTTCAAAAGTCATAACAGTAAAATGTAGAATCAAACACACTTATGGCTTACATTTTTATTAAGACTGTGAAAATCCAAATTTTTCCATTTTGAATCTAATTAGAATCTTAGCTTACTAACGCAAAATAAACCTTAATCAAATGCTATGTCTTTTACATATTTTTGATACGAATTTAATATTTTACAATGCACTTTTTCCAGTCAAATACAAATCCCATATTAAGCTTTTTTTGTTTAGCACATTGTAAAAACTTACTTCTAATCACGATGTGTAAAGATCTCACTTCTGATAAATCAAATGTCATAAGGCTGGCCGAGCTTACTCTACTATCTGACACCAATATGTAAGGACGGGGTGAGCTCATCCCTATCTCACTATCTGACACAAATATGTGAAGTGACTGGGGCGTGTTTATTATATAATATCACTACTTTCTCACACTTAAATGTAAGGTGGCGTGAGCTATCATGTTCAAGTGAGGGTTTTAAGAAAACACAATCAATCACATACACCACTTGGTTTATTCCTCAAAACCATCGGAAAACATACATTGCCGTCAAACTCCTGACACCTTCTGTCTTGTCGTTCACCCATCCCCGGTATCGCTTGAGATCTCTAACTTACGTGGGCAATAGTGGGATCACAACTCTTTAACCACTGTCTTAACCAATGTCTTAATCGATGGTTACACTCATGGTGCGTGAGGCACACCGTCGCTAAACGGAATCATCTTAATACACACTTGACAACTGTCTAGAACCAACTGTATACACCAACTGTCTGAAACCAACTCCTGGAACTCACTGCCTAGAGCTCTGCTTTAGGATACACATTAGCTAGAATCGGCCAACTATGAGATTCCAGTGACGCCATTAAGCACCAATCAACGGGCTTATATCACGTCATTCAAAACCACGTGATGCTTGCAAATCACTTCTCACAGATTCAATGTTCTCCCAATGGAATCAGCCGTTATTGGCCTACATGCGGCTTCACAGAAAATACCTCACATCTCAGATGCTTGACCATATAAATATTATCTGACTGGGGTAGTTGAACTTACAATAGATACCAAACATGTTGAGAATAAATCACTAAGTTGAGAACCTCACAACAGTAAAAAAAAATAAGACCATAAAAATCAACGTTTGGATCCAGATTCGTTTAAAATAAAGTATGACTAGCTATTGGCCACATGACTTGCATAAAATATTATAATAAATATTATTATTATTATTATTATTATTATTATTATTATTATTATTATTATTATTATATTAATAATGGAGTGAGGAATATTTATTTTAATTTTTTCAAAAATGTTATCTTAAAATTTGAATTTCAAACCAAATTTTATCGAAACTTAGCTGGGATCTATTCGGATTTGAAATTTAAAATTTGGTTCAAATCTTTCAAATAACAAGATTCGGAACTCCAAATAAGATTATGGATAGCTTCGGATTCTGCTTTTAAATGCCTAAGCTTCCCATCGTATGAACAATTAATGTATATTGTGTATTGGTTGTTAACACAGGAGGACAAACCTCTTGGCTTCACAGTCCTAAAGTTTGTAGTGTCAGACGATGATATTGCACCAAATACTGGACCATACACTTTCGACATACTCTCGGGAAACGATCGTGGATCATTTCTTGTGGAACATGATGGTACACTGAAGACAGCAGTCAAACTCAACAGCATCAAGAAAGATCGCTACTTCCTTCGTGTCAGAGTGTATGACAACGGGGCGCCATCTCTCTTCTCAGACACGGTTGTCGATATAAAGGTGAGCGCGCTTTATACTCCAATTCTCATTGGAAGGAACTTTTAGAAAACACAAACATTATTGAAGCCAAAATTGATAGTATTTTATCATATTATCAATATTATTTGATTTTTTACATCCATTACTGTTTCCAGTCCATGGCCTGGGTCAGATTTTTATTGAGGCCATATATTTTCCACTCTCGGCTGGCTAGTCGTGTCATAGCTTATTATGTCCTATAATCTAAAGTAAGACTAGGACAGGCACAACATACAGTTCCCTGCCGTTAATTTATCAATGTGAAATGGTAAACCCATATTTTCATCAATGAAAAAATTTTTGATCATGCTGGGAATCTAACCCGCTTAGCTCAGTAAGCAGACAGGCTACCAACTTTGCTAAGATGTTGGGCTTTATTATTGGATAGTTATGTATATTATCCAACAAAATGAAAAGTGTAAGCAGAAGGTCACATGATATGAAGTATGTATACGTGAAAATAGATCTGGAAACTTTTCTGTCAGATAAGGTTCTCACTTTGAAAATGGACCTTAGTAATTTATTGTAAATTAACTTATTATTATTATTATTATTATTATTATTATTATTATTATTATTATTATTATTATTATTATTATTATTATTATTATTATTAGCACCGCGTCTTACTACCCGTTCGGGTTATACGCACTTACGCTAATGTGCAATGGTAGGGTGATTGTAGATGAAATGGAGGACCTACAGTTTAACGTGGAATCCGAACCACGGTGGAGGCCCTGCATTCCTCACATTCACAAGTTGTGATTAATACACGCCTTATCAAAGGTGAAGGAAGGGTTCGGCAATCAGATAAATCTGTGCCGGGACCGAGGATTGAATCCTGGACCCCCAGCACAGAAGTTTGACACCTTACCCCTAGACCACCAAGTCACCTTTTTAACTAATTAAAATTAACTTTAGTAATTTATTGTATTAATTAAAATTGACTTTTAGTAATTTATTGTAAAGACTGAAGCTAGTTTGACGTCCTCCTCAACTTACTTATCCAGGCTATCCACATATAATATTAGTGAAAAAGTGTTAAGGAAGCTGTAATTACCGGATTTGGTGGTCACATGGCCTAGGGCGATAGACTAGAATGGCAAATACGAGGCTACCTGGGCTCTATCCCATTCTGGTGTACTGAGGGTGTTTTCTAAATAGTTTTCAACTATCCCTCCAGTAAAATGCGGGTACACCTCTAATAAATGCAACCTTCCTAATCCCTAACACATTAGTGTAATTAGTACTTAAGCTTGGAACCTGAACAGTTAGTAATACGTGGTGCTAAAAAAAAATAAGTTGGAATTAATCAAAAAATGTAACGTATTTTCGTAACGGGAGAATGGGAAACCATTTAAGTAACATCGCCCTAATACACACGCTTGAGATTCGAGTCTGGACCTCCCAGTCACTGACAAACCAGTGCATACGAAACAGGCAGGACGTCTGCGTCCACATGCGCACCGATGCTTGTAATGTGAAGTTAAACCTCTACATATGAAGTTAACATTTAGCTGCTCACATGGATATAAATTATCAGAACAAATAAACGCACCAATGTATAATAATTTACCCGCATCTCGCATCTTTGGACACGTTGACTAAACGTCAAACTAGCCTGGTCTAGTTTACCATTGACTGGGCAGTTGAGGATCAAATTTCAGCCGAATGTAGACCTAAAAGTTTTTCCTTTTAAAAAATTCTTATTTTCTGTCATGTGACATTTCCTCTCAATTCTACCTTCCCCATTAGTGTAGTTAAATGCGGATAGCTCGGACAAGTGGGGAGACACGGTGGAACCAAAAGGTATAATAATTCTCGTGATATATTCCACATGTATTGGCATAATCTCACGTGCGATATATTATATCAGTCAGTAACGCGTCTTTATTATGAGCTTGAAGTCCCGGATTCGACCCCTGTCATCCTCAAATATGTTATATTTTGGGAGATTCTGTCTTCTCATTACACAGCTATGAATTGGAGGCATTAAGACTGAACGATGTTCCTATTATATAGTTGAGTTGGTTTGTAAATTACTAGAAGTATAATCATCTAGTTTGGAAAATGAACGTTAAGTACCAGTGGCGTGGCGTGGAATGCTGCCAAGGCTAACAAAATTAATTTAAAAAGTATCTGGTCCTCTTTCACTAATCACACATGGGATCTGCAATATATACTTCACAAGAGAATGTAGTTTCTTTATTACCTGTCCAACGAGTGTTTTAATGAGGGATGAGAACAATTATCATCAAGTACAGTTTCAACTACAGCTTAATTTTACAAAGCAAGGCTACATTTTTAAATATAAACATATTTTTGCGGTCAAAATTGATAAAAAAAAATTATATTTATACTAGGGTTATCACAGGTATTTATAATATATATCAAAAAAGACAGCTGCATATCATATGACTTGACTGTGAATTCGTTAAATTACTTCTGGTAATTTTCTGTCAGATGAAAATAGGACTGTAACTTGACTTACCTCATCTACACGCAACTCCACTGTTAAATATTCTGATTACTAACGTAATCGTTCCTCTTTCCAGGTAGTCGAAGAATCTCAATACCCGCCTATTATCACACCGATGGAAATCATCGTCAATTCCTTCATGGACAGGTTCCCAGGAGGTCTTCTCGGTAAGATCCACGCCTCAGACCAGGATCAGTATGACATTCTCACCTACAAACTGGTTAGCACCGCGGCAGGAGGAATTTCAGAGAATAACGCCAACAGTCTTTTTGATCTAGACCGGAACAACGGCACATTACTCGCTCTGCCCAGACTGGATGTCGGCGAGTATTGGATCAACGTGTCCGTCACCGACGGCAAGTTTACCACTCACTCCATCGTCAAAGTCTCCGTTCTGTTGGTTACTGAAGAGATGCTGCGGAATTCAATCACCGTCCGATTCGAAGACGTAGACCCGCTTGTTTTTATGATAAATCACAGTAAAGGATTCGTGCGGGTAGTGAGAAATACCCTGAGAGTTAGGGTGAAAGACGTGATTATCATCAGCCTAGAGGTTTCAGGAAATGAACAACACATGAAACATGATCCTACCAGATCCGGAGGCAATGTTCACGTTCTTTTCGCCGTCAGGAAACAACAAACCAAGTTGGACAGTACTAGTTACTACTCCTCAGACACAGTCTACCGGGCTATTATGGATCATTTGGAAGAGCTACAGTCGGTTACGGGACTGGTTGCGGGAGAGATCGTGTACGACCAGTGCATTACAAACTATTGCGTGTACGGCGAGTGCCGTAATTACACAACCCTAGACATTAGTGACGTCAGACCGATAGCTAATGAGCTAGTTAGCTTTGTCTCGCCCAGATATAGTCGCAAGGCGAAATGTCAATGTAAGGAGGGCTATGCAGGTAGGTTATAAGGTTGGAATCTATTTTTACAATATCAATAGATACTAACGATATGAATAAAGGTTTATTTAATGTGTTATTAATATGTTAACTTATAAAGGGGCTTCGAACTATAAAACTTTTGGTCAAGTGATCTGAGATATCAAGCTCGTATTAGAATAAGTTACCGTAGACATGGGATGTATAGGTTCGAATCTTGACTGGGACACTTAGGGTGGTTTTCCACATGTGAATAATTGTGGTTTTTAAATCATCTCTCCACTTTTAAAGTGTGTGCTTTTTTTCTACTAACAACCTTTGATTAATTTAGCCTTAAGGGCATTTGAGGATTTAAAAAATATATCAAATTTTAAGAAAAACATTTCTTCAAATTTTCAGTTTTAATGTATTTATAGTAGCTACGAATTACGATGATCACTAGTAGTTTTGCACAACACGACAAATCCCAGAATATTAGTTTGCCACTTAACTGAATGTGAATTAATATAATGACAAAATAACATTTAGCTATAATTTTTATCTTTAGTAACAACTAACAAATGAATGTGAACAAAATCAGATCTAAAGATAGAGAAAATTATAATTCGATAAATTAATCCTCTTAAGTTTATCATCTTTTCTAATATTCAAATTCAGATTCATTTGTCTTGGGACCCGCCTCGGTGGCGTAGTTGGCTGACGCGCTAGTCGTGTTGAGCTCGACCGCCGAGGACGGGGAGATCGAGGTTCGAATCTCAGTCGGGTGAACTGGGGGTGGTTTTTCCTAAATGTTTTTCCACTCTCCCTCCACGCAAATGCGGGTTCACTTCCTCTAGATTCAACCCTTCCAATTCCTAATCCATTAACGTAATTAGTACTTAAGCGTATAACCCGAACGGGTAGTAAGACGCGGTGCTATAAAAAAAAATCAAATTTGTCTTGGATCCTAAAATGAAAATCCTAATTTTAAAAAAGGCGAATTATACCCAATTTTACGGTTGGTATTACACACGAAAACACAATTAAGAAACGCTATAAATGTGAATTTTTGTGTTATATAAGAAAATATTCTCTTTGATCTCTAGCCAAATATATTTTTAACAGATTTTTATATCCAGGTTAATCATCAAGGCATCACCATTTTATTTGATGGCAACCTAGCACAAGTTATAAAGTAAATGTTTTATAAAAGAGTTGTAAATTACAATAATTTATAAAAGGATTGTCAAATATACATCATACTTAAACCATCAAAGAAATTTGATCAAATAAATAGGACACTTTAATACCTATCCGATTCCAATACATACAAAATATCATGTGTAGTAAGATTTTGTTGGCAAGGAACTTTTAAAAAATACGAACATAGTTTTTTCCATCAAAATTAATAACATTTCCCTATATAATTTTTTATTTGTTTTTTATCAGCGCGTTGGAAAAAGCTCAGTTCACTCGACTGGGATTCGAACCCTGATCTCCCTGTCATTGGAAGTCTATTCTATTGCGAGAGTGACGCCATAGAGCATACGGTCACCGAAGCAGGTCACTTGTGTACTAGATATTAATACTTTCTCTCAAAAGTGACAGTTGTAGATCCAATGACTTGACGAATGAATATATGACAATTGCTTTAGCAATTTTTGTAACTGTCAATAGACTTACCTCATTATAATGGGACAGTACAAACGACCTGCTGTGAGAAAAAATTTGATGAGAATGTTTTTGAAATACCATATTTCGTGATCCAAAATTGTAACCTCTATTCCACGTGTCAGGGGACCTGTGTGAAGTCGTCATCGACGCATGTGCCGGAGACCCGTGCCCGTCGAAGAAAACGTGCCTTCCGGACGCGACCGTTGGCGGCTACACGTGCGCGTGTCCTCGTGTTAGTGCGTGTGCGTGTGTGCGTGTGTGTGCGTGTGCGTGTGCGTGTGCGTGTCCATGTGTGTGTGCATGTGTGTGTGCGCGCACGCACTCACGTTCGTAGCTGTATTCATATAGGATATACATAAAATGTTCAAGCACGTAAACAAAACGTATTTCTAGCAATCCAAATCCAGTAATTGTCTCGTTTACTTTCTATTATAAACACCTGAATTACTGATTTTGAAATGTTGGTTCATATTCTGAACGAAAGAACTGATTTTTATTTATTTTTTTCTGTGCGTAGCTGAGAATAAAATGTGCTTGAAGAGCAGCAGCATCTTTCAACCAATGACATAAAGATAAAACATTAGTCATCGTTAAGTTGTTGGATCTTTTTCAAAATTTAAATAAACTGTATCAAAAAACGAAGTGAGCGAACAGTGTTGAATGATTAGCTCTAGTGGAAATTTTGAGCCATTATGAGGCAAATCCCAGCAGTTCAATGCGTGAAGTGTCAAATGCTATTAGTATATAAAAAAATTATTATTTTACAAATACACACACACATACACACACTTTTCTACATTTTCTGCGGTATGTTTGAATAATTTTAATTCCGCGCCCGGCCCCGGCTATGGTGAAACTTGTGAGGCTTGTATCTTATGCTAGTATTTAATTGGAGAAGTTGGACATTAGCATTTTGAAAATGACACGATGGGAGCCACAAGAATATACAATAAAACACATCGTGTCTCATTAAAAAAAAGTTACCTTAACGTGACCTAAATACCACCCAAGAGCATACCAATTACACCACCTTACTTCCCCTTAAAAAGTAAATAAACTTTGTTTCAAACTTTTTTTTCAACGATGCATTGTTTTCGAGATATTTAGGTGGGAAATTTTCAAACTAACACAAGGTATAAGTCAATTACCCGTCTTGGTGCCGTAATTAGCTAACGCGCTAGTTTCGTATTGAGCTATACTGCCGAGGATGGTGAGATCGAGGTTAGAATCTTGCTTGGGTTAACTGGAGTGGTTTTTCCTAAATGGTTTACCACTCTCCCTCTACGAAAATGCAGGTTCACCTCCTCTATATCCAACCTTCTCAATTCCTAACCCATTAGCGTAATTAGTACTTAAGCGTACAACCCGAATGGTTAGTATGACGTGGTGCTAAGTATTATTATTATTATTATTATTTATTTATTATTATTATTTATTATTATTATTATTATTATTATTATTATTATTATTATTATTATTATTATTATTATTATTATTATTATTCAGACCGAAAACATGCTAGGAACTAATCCGGAGCTATCATAATATTGTTTCAGATCGTTAACGGCGTTCTTCAGTACCGGTTTGAGCTAGGCTCTGGTGAGGGTGTGGCACGTGTGAGTGACGTGCTTGTGAGTGACGGTTCCTGGCACGAGGTGTTGCTAGAGCGAGAAGGTAACAGCGCCAGAGTCACTGTGGACGGTCGACATGTGGCTCACGGCTCAGCCCCTGGTGTCAGCGACATGCTCAACCTGCAGTCAGACTGTCTGTATCTGGGTTCCGAGGTGAGACCCCACCCCACCATCCTGGGCTTCGAGGACGTACAACAAGGATTCACCGGCTGCATGGACGATGTCAGGATATCGGGAGTGTCAGTGCCTTTACACATGAGTGGGTCGGGCAGCATCGCGGTCCTAAAGCGTTTCGCCAACGTGGAGTTTGGTTGCGATACCGGTACCGTGTTGATGGCGCCTGGGGTGTGCGGGTCTCAGCCGTGTCTCAATGGGGGGACGTGTAAAGATCTCGGAGGAGACTCATTCAGGTGTGAGTGTCATACGAGGTTCACAGGACCCACCTGCAGTCTGGACACAGACCCGTGCGCGTCATCACCCTGTCTCCATGGTGGCTTCTGTCGTCAAGGGCCGACTTCTTGGTGGTTACGCCTGCGAATGTTCCTCAGACCTTAGCGGTAAGCGTTGCGAGTTCGGCCGGTACTGCAACTCGGACCCTTGTCGGAACGGGGGCACCTGCGAGGAGGGTGACTCCGGCCCCGCCTGCAGGTGCGCCGGTTACGCGGGAGAGCTGTGCGAGGTGGACGTGAACGAGTGTGAGATGGGTGGGTGTTTCAACGGTGCTACGTGTGTCAACGAGCCTGGCGGTTTCCAGTGCATCTGCCCGCCCAACGCCACGGGGCCGCACTGCGGAGAGCCTCTCTACTCCACGCAGATCTCGTCAAGTATTTATAACGTTACTTGGGAGGAAGTGGTTGGAATACTGGTCTCTGTGACCATCATCTGTCTGGTGGTCACCTTGTTTATTATATACAGGCGTTTCCACGTCAACACGACGAGAAACAAAAGGAACCAAGCTACCAATGAAGTGATAAAAGGTGTAGTTATGAACTCGTTCTCCATTAGACCCAACGAAAGTGACTTTAAGAGAGGAACCAAACACACTAATATGGAGGGCACTCAAGTAAGTAAAACAACATACTTCATCTGTGTGGCTTAACAACCAGACCCCAGACCAATAATTTAACACCTAACTGGTTGCATCCTTTGTTTATCCTGTAAAGTGGCGAGCTTATATTGCACTTTTCCACTATAGTATAGCTTATAAGATAGTATATTATGATATAAAGTTACTTTTTATTATTATTTTTTATCACCGCCTTTCATTATTGCTCTGATTACATGTATATGAACTAGTTAGTCCAATGTGTTATGAATGATGAAGGTTGAATTTAAAGTAACTGTACTATTATTTGGGTCAAAGTAAAATATAAAAACATTTAGGGAAAACCACCCTCAGTACACATTCGAACCCCGATCTCTACGTCATCGTAAATTCAATCTATTGAGTGAGTGACGCCTTAAACCATTCAACCAATAAAGCGGGCTACTCATTATATTCCATTTTCTCTTTTTGCTACTTATTTTTTCCCAGATTAGAATTCGATTGAATATTCGGATAAAGATTTGAACTCGTAAAATAGTGGATTTGACCCAGATCTACTTAATATCTCATCTAAGGGAAGATGATAAATGCAAATGTTATGTAATCAGCATTCACCATTCAGGTTTGCGATATTAAATCTAATTAGGTAAAGCTGGCAGGACTTGTTTAGTGACAGCGAGTACAGTTGGTGTTATCAGCTATGAACTGGGAGATTGAGTGCATTCAGGAGTGGTTTCCCAAATAGTAGTTGTTATTTGTAGTTTTTCAAACTGCCCTTTTAGTGAATGTTCAGGCATTTGCTCAAAATGTGTCCTATCCGGTACCCTTAAACTATTGCAAATATGGAATAGCCCAGTGGTATTAAAATAGGTATAAAATAAAAACATATATTGCAACTTTTTTTAACTAGAGCTAGATAAATACAGTCCAATTTTCATTTTACTTTCACATATTCATATGTTAAGTCAGTAGTGGTCACTTTTGACAAACACTTTCAATATCTACGAAATAGTGAAATATACATTTTATATGTACAAAATATATAATTATATTTTCTAAAACACCCTTCCTGTGAAAATTAGACTGTAGTAATTTAATTTGTAATTCTTTTCTCATATAATATTTTTTGTAACATATATTTCAATTTGAAATACAGCACTAAATAGCGGTCAATATATTTAAGAGCTATTAATAATATATCTAAAACATAATATTAATAATGTGCATGGTTGTGCTTTACTTTTAATATGTTCACAAACAACACTTTATTATAAATATTGCTACTATTGACACATATAATTTATAGTGAGTGTTGAACGAATGGCTTAAACACTAATCATAAACACTAAATTTGTAAATAGTTTTCCAAGACGTCCACATTTTAAGTATTCGAGTGCAAAAACTTTAAAAAAATACCTAGCCTCAAAATAGTTCAAGCGATAGAAAACACATTTTAATTTTTCAGAGATTAAATAAATAATTTAGTACACGTTTCACAGAAAAAAATAATTTTACCTTTTAAAGACTAAACTAACTAAAACTAGTTCAATTTATTAACTGAGTAAATAAATAATATTTAAATTTTGAAATAGTAAAATGATCTTAGATTAGTTTTTATTATTGTGACTACATCCTGGTAGATTATTATATTAAATAAGAGTTATTAATTTCAACTTTGGCGTGAAACGTGAAAAGGTAGTAAGAAGCGAAGCAAAAAAAATCAACTTTTAAAGACTGTGATTATAAAATAATTTCTGAAACTGACAAAAGTACCGTGATTAATTTATTTATTTTTAACTTGTATAGTTACATAAAAAAATCTAGGAAAAACTAAATAAATAACGTAAGAACATATTGATTAATTTTGAAAAAAAAAGGTAAAATTTCGCAGATTATTGCTAATAAGTTAATATATTAATCATGAAATATTTGTTTCGTGGCAGGTTTTCCCTCACTATTTGCCCCGTTCCCCGTCGTACATTTCCAGCTCAGAATCCACACCTTATAGTTCAAACGCCCTCAACAACGTCGACACAGTCCGCAGTTTGAGCTCCGCAGAATCTGAGGATTACCCTCAATCACCCTCTTTACCGCCGAGAGCAGACAACAGTCACAAGACGGACTGGCCTGATCTTATGGAGCACAAACAAATGTCCATTTACTCCACAAACATGAATAATGGTATGGTTGAAAAATAGTTGTACGGTTACCTGAAGCGTTTTTTTAATTACATATCTTCAAACTCCAATTTATTCAGTGTAATGAAGTGAATAATATTTTACTGTCATTTATATCGCACAATAATAATTGTTCTATTGATAAACAAATAAATAAATTGTTGCTCCGAAGTTGTTAATGAAACAGATTACAAACTGGTCAAGGTTAAATCTCTTTGAAAAATTGCATTAATTGTGATTTTACATGTTCTTTCCAAGTGAATGCCGAGGTCATTTCATTAATATTAAACACACACTGTTTCCTTCTAGTTGGATAGTACTGGTATAAGTTGCTTATGGTTATGGCATGCAAAAAAAACTGTAAATTTTTTACCCACTGAATTTTTTTTTATTGATACATTTAAACACATGGTTATTCACGCCATTTTAGAAAGGACGGTAAGTTAATGTTTTGCACTGTAAACTGCCTAGTAGAAGGCTGGAACGTTACAAAATGGGGGGAAGGGGGAATATGTGTGCAATAAACTAGTTAAACATGACCTAATACATAATTAAATAAATGATATAATTGTAGTAAATGTAGCACAAATAAAATTTTAAAAGCACTAATACATATTTACAATGTAAATTTATATTTTCATTACCTATCTTGGCATCTTCCTCGGGATGTGAGAGGTAGTAGACTGAACAGGAAGTTGGTTTCAGTGTTGCCAACTTAGTGGTTGAATGATAAAAACTTTTCTGATGGATTAAAAATTCCCTTGAAGTTCTGCTAGAGTTTCATGTGGGTGACAGGTGGTATTAATGGTGCAGCAGGGTTTAAATATGTAATAAATAGGGTTGGGGGTTAATGTCTTCACTATACCCAGTTCAATTTAAACCTGACCTCTCAAATTAATAACACATTATGTGTTATTGCACATTTATTTTAAAGATATTGATGATTTAGTGTGCATAATATGTTTCATGCTCTACAGATCTACAACCTGGAATTGTCCCAGAACTGTTGAGTTGTGTGATGACCTCAGAGCTAGCTGGTCAGAGGTCACAAGTGGGGGATGATGTTCATCGTGATAATAATGATCCGCACACTATCGAAAGTGAGCATAAAAGTTTAGATGACACTTTAATGAAGTTTTCCCTTAAATTAATTCTATAAACTAGAGTATTTATATATAAATACACTCTGACTTATTCGTTGCATAGAAGCATGATAAATTGGCACATAAGATTAAAAAAATATTTATTGCTAATAATAGCTAAGCTATTTAAGAAACTCAAGTCACCCATTAATTTAGACGGAGTTAAGTTTTGACCAGGAATTGTATGAAGTGCACTTTTATGCTTTCTTCCCTAAAAAAGAACAAAATGTATCAAATTTTTTATTTGTAAATATTTATTTATAAAACCACATTAAGATTTGACAAGTGGTGACCGAGCTGAAATATATTTTATGTCATTTGTAACAAGTGAGATGACATGTCTTTAAAAAATTAAGTTTATCAACATCAATAATAGAGGAAGATGAATGAATACATGCTTTGTCTTATTTGATGTAAAACATTGTATATGTAACCAGTATGTGACCCTTTTTTTTAAATTTTGTTCAAGTGTTCATCAACAAGTCGTGTTTGGTTTAGGAAAGTGTGACGTAAAAATGTTTTAAATGTATTTATTGTAAAATGATTATAATACTAACTACAGAGATAATTTAAAAAAGGGTTAATGCAAATGTTAGTAGCATTTAAATACCCTATGTCATTATTTTTTTAGATTATAATCCTTTTGTTCAAACATATTAAAAAATTAAATATATCCTATAGTACGTATGGTTAAAGATGTCTTTATAAAGCTCCTAATTTGACCAATTATGTTTTAAGGCAACCACTGGGACTACAAAGATTGGGTGAGTAGAAGTCGAAGCAGATTGCCTAACATCGCAGAATTGTCTGACTCGCCTAGTTCTCACAGCAACCAGAGCATCACAAATATTAACTGTCGTGGCAATGCCGCTATTACACCAGGTAGCCCACATTTTATAAGAGAATTTTTATTTATTTATTTTTATCACCCCATCAAACTGCACCTTGAAGTTTATTACAGTTTAAGTTTACAATAAAATATTTTACAGTTTACAATTTTAATATCAATGTTACAGTGAAATTTCTAAGTTAACAATCAAAATAGCTGAGCTCCTTAAGCAGAGCTTTGGGTGTAGATCTCACAAATTTGATTTAATAATTTAATTTAGTGAACCTTACTACCTATCTAGGCTATTAAGATAGATACAACAATTATGTACTTACTTAGCACCACGTCTTACTACCCGTTCGGGCTACACGCTTAAATACTAATCAAGCTAATGGGTTAAGAATTAGTAAAGTTGAAAATAGAGGAAGTGAACACGAATTTTCGTGGAGGGAGAGTGGAAAACCATCAAGGATAAACCATCCCCAGTTCACCCGAGTGAGATTCGAACCTCGATCTCCCCGTCCTCGGTAGTCTAGCTAAACAATAAACTAGCGCGTTAGCTAACTACGCCACCAAGGCGGGTAGAGTAATTTAAAACTTGAGAGGAAATGTACATTAATTTATGTGTGGCAGGAGAGTGGAGAAAAATTCACCCTCAGTACGCCCAGCAGGGATTATAACTCTGACCTCTCCATCACTAAAATACCAGACAATTTCGACATTTTAGCCCGCATGACCACCAATTTAGGCAATCAACCAGTTGAGCACCTCATCAGAACATTAATAAAAGAACCTATGGAAACTTTGAGCTTCACTAAATATATATATATATATATATATGCTGATCTTAACAACCAGGCCTCAGACCAGTAATTTAACACTTAACAAAATGTATGAATGTTATAATGAAGAAATTAGGTTATAGTAAATAATATTAACATTTAGTTACTATTATTATTTTCTCTCATTTAATTATATTTCTATCTCTTCTTATGTTGACCCCTTTTTTCAAGATTCGGATTCGAGATTATAATTCATAAATTAGTGGAGTCGTACCAATTCTAATATTTTTTAATGAAATGATTAAAAATCATAGCCTATCTGTAAAGTATAAATGGGGCTAAAAATATAATATTGAAATAAGAGAGAACTTTTCTAATTCATCATACAGTTTTAGTTGTTTTTGGTGTGACTTATTGCCTGTATATAAAATACTAACAAATCTAAGGAATATAATACATAATATGATTGAGTGTAAATATTAAGAAAATCCACCGGAAAAGTGTATCGTAAACAAATAAGAGAAATAATAATTCTTAGAGCAACCACCCGGGATTTAAACCCCATCCACTATGGTTGGAATCAAATACACTAGTGTTAAACAAATTCTTCTGGTAATTTGTTTTATTTTAAGTTAAAAATAGATTAAAATGTATTTATTATACCTAAATTAATTCTAACAAATACCAATGAAAAAATATTCGTCAAATAATTATCCGGACATTACTGTTAACAATAATATTGCAACCCAATTCAGTGGCCACGTGGTCTAACGCACTACTCTAGACTAGACTGCCGAAGATGGGGATATCGGAGTTCGATCCCAGTCGGGTGCACTGAGGGTGGTTTTCCTAAATGGTTTTCCACTCTCTTTCCACGCAAATGCAGGTGTACTTCCCTCAATTAAACCTTCCTAATCCCTAAACCATTAGTGTAATTAGTACATAGGCCATAGTACATAGTACCCGAACGGGTAGTAAGACACAGTGCTAAAAAAAATTTAAAAATAATATTACGCTTCTGAATCATGCGTAGCCCAGTAGTAGAAATATTAGTCACTACTAATGTACCGTTGCCCAGGGGACGCCCGAATGTACTAATCGTACATGCTTTCGGTGGAGGCTCTTTCCATGTCCCGATGAGATGAGGTGATGGTGATGGAGAGTATCAGGGTGTGGGACTAGTGGAAACACTTAACCTAACCTAACCTAACTTAAGCCTAACTAACCAATCTCTGGTGACCATTGGGGTAGTTCCTTTTTCAGGAAAAATACCCAAGGTACTAGTTAGGAATTGCACTTGGTGCCCCTGGGCTCGTAGTCAGGTTCACTGACCCCTACACCACAGGGTGCTGTTATTAAATGACCCATTAAACACGAGAAAACAATCTGTGCCTTTATTTATAAATTATTCACCCAATTACAAATGTTTATTTTGAATCTATGCAAGTGGAAAGAAAATATTAAGACGTGGCTGTTAAAATATCTATATCAAATCACACTTCTTCTATTTTTTATTATTTTTACAAACTACTATTATACCAAATATTTATATATGAATATTTGGTCAAATTTAGATATTAAATATGTTTATATTTGTGTATATCATTATAAATTATAACTTTGCATCAATTATAGGTCCTATTGAAACTGGACAAGTTATAGAGGTCGTCAGCAGAGCTCAAGATAAAACATATTTTAGTGAATCGAAACAACCCAACTGCCCGTGCCATACAATTAGTGGAAATGAATACCACTCTTATACGCCTGAACGCATCAATGACGATCATGAATCTGAGTCCAGATCACAGAGTTTGAACACTGGAAAAAAAGACAGTCCACCTCATGGTTCTACCAACCAAAGTGCACAAAATGATGGAAAATCAAGTTTAACGGAAGTGGGTAGTAACATCCCTCTAATAATCAGTGTTCCAAATATTAATGATAGCCCTTCTAACATTAACGACAACATTTCAAGTTATAAAACTTTGACTTTTAAAAAACTATGACCAAAATAGAATGGTGGCACTCGATCATTATTAGTCCCAAGCTTCATTTTGACCCAAGCCAAATGACACAAAATAAGAAGTGATGATTCATTTGAATATGTTTAAATCAAAGCTAACATCCTTTACCAAAAAAAAACATGATTATTTAGAGTTGTTCTGAATAATAAATCTTTATTCACAAAGTGGCATGGTGGTGCTAATCGAAGTCAAAAAGTCTTAAGGTGGGATAAAAGGGAGCACAAGATAAGGTTTGTAGTTTTAAAGATTTCATAGCAAAAAATACTTTTGTCTTAAATAAATCAAATATTTATTCAATTGATACCGATCATTAAGTTTAATTATCTTTCTTGTAATCCCTTAAATATTTGAATATTTGTCACAAGCATCGTGCATAAACTTTTTAAATAGAGATAGGAAGTAATATTATAATTCTCATAACAGATATTCATGAACTTTGGAGATTAATATTAGTAAAAAAATTGAACTAATAGTATCTTCTAAAATCTGACACCTTAGCTCAGTCGTTGGCGTGTCTGTCTACTGAGTTAAGAGTCCTGGGCTCGATTCCCCACATAGCCGAAAAATTTATCACAGGTGAAATGTGGGTTTAACCTTTCAGAGTTATGAGCTGGACTGGATGTTGTGCATGTCCTAGTCTTAAGCTAGGTGATAGGCGTATGAAGCTATGACAAGCCTAGCAAGCTGGTAGTGGGAAATATATGGCTTGAATAAAGAACTGTTCCAAGTCACAGGCTAAAAACAGTAATAGATGTAAAAAAAAGTATATAATGATTAATTAAGCATATTTATTTTGTTCGGAAAAGATTCTGTTATAAAAACTACATAAATAAATATCTTAACTAACATTTACTATTATCCCACCTTAAAATACATTATTATATAAAAAATTGTGTCAAAGTTAAATCTGTTACAAGGTTGAAATAACTATTTTTTATTAGAGAAAATATTTTTATTAGGTGTTACAATGTATATTATATCTAATGATACGTTGATTCTTAGTTCTAAAATTTTAACGATTCAGGTTATATTATTTTAGCTCTCAATTTCAATCTTCATTTAATTACAGAAACTAATCTAAATCCACTATATTCTTACAAATGAGTGTTAATGTTACATCCCTAATTATTATTGTAACTAGTCTTAGGTAAATTATCTATTTTGGAATTAAATATAATATTTCTTAACATTACAGTTTAAGTCTATAATTATGGTCATATATTCAAATATATTAATATCACTTTATGTATTTATTTAGAACTGTTTAACTTATTTGACTAAGAAACTAAAACAAACTTCTAGAAATTGAAACTGATCTCAATTCTTAAAGGAAGAATCAGTCTAATAGGAAAAATGAATCGACACATTCCTAATTAGAACTAATGTATGGTTGTCTGTTTGCATATTTCCTGCCAGTTTTTATTCCTCCACACATCTAAAATAATCCTACAGGTGAAGCAGCTGTCTTGATTAAGAAACATTTCTAGCACCTTTTTGATTTTGTGTCTCCACAGATATACAATAATGGGGTAGAGAAGGTATAACTTAGAGGAAATGTACCAGTGTTTACATATAGGTAAAATGGGAAACATTTTAGAAAACACCGATTTCATTATACCTGATTTTGTGTGAAACCCTGCGATACACCCATCACTGCAGTTTCAGAACAACGTAGTTTTTTTTTTAGTTTAGTACAGATAAACTCATATTAATATGAGAGTAAAATATATATTATTTATAAATAATCATTGATAGTATCACATGTTGTGCTCTTTGCATAACTCCTTATGGAATATTTTTAAGACGGTACAAAATTAAAAATAAATGGTACAATATACAGCAGATTTTTTCACTCCTTAACCTAAAAATTGAGATATTTACTCAAAACTCTTAAGATATGTGAAATTACATAATAAACTTTGTTTCAGAAACACTCCGCCAAACAGTATAAATAAAATAATACATACTGTTACAGAAACATATTAATAATAAAGTAACATCTCCGTTCACCAAAGAGCATAACAATCAATTTCACAGACCTAAAATTTAAAAAAGAGATTTGACAATATTTAAGAAACTATTACCTTTAAAAAATATCTAAAATAAAATGTTATTTTTAATGGGCCCATTACTACAATTTTGCACAGTTTAGTTAATTGGTACATCAAATATTTGCAGAGATATGATCAAAATTGGAAATTTCTACTTGTAAAATACTCTTGAAATCATTTTCACAGGAAAATGAGATGCACCAGCTTGTTTCCAATGTTAAACAGTGCCTAGATACAAATTTTAATCAAAATCATTAAAGCCAATTTCGAGAAAATAGGGTTTTTTTTTTCTCATTTTGCCCTTTAATAAACTGTAGGGTTAGATATCTAATTCCAAAAACTTCTCGGGGAAACTTTATTAAAACCTAGTTCTACCCTGATCGATTAAATGATTTCAACTCTAAGCTGAACTATAGACATGTAGACAGACAGACAGCTTCGTGAAAATCACTTTTTAGGATTCTGGCCTCTAGTGGTCATGAAACGTTGACATCCAGTAAAACCTTGAGTTCAATTTTTTGACGATAACAAGAAAATAATAATGACCAATTTCTAATACTTATAACACTTTACATTTAATTTATTATTATTATTATTATTATTATTACTATAAGTATTATAAATAAGAATAATTAGCAGTTATTAATATATTCTTAAATATACTTCATAAGACTGGCTAATTAAGAATGTTTAGACTAGATGAAAAACATACCAATTTTGTATATTTTGTATTTACAAAAAGAGTAAAATTGTTAGCTACCAATATATATTGTAATAAAAATTATTGTAAAATAAAAGTAACATATTCTGAATAACTATACCTTGTAAAATATTTTCCATACAAGTTTTAACAACACAATTCTAATAATCATAATATTAACACTTGAATTAAATACTGCAACCATTTGATTTTTTTATTGAATTAAGACTTCAAGATTTTCTTACATAATTGATGCATAAGTTTTATGTAAGTTTGTTATAAATGTTTATTCTAAGCATAAAATGGTTGAATGTTATTAACAACAACCCTTTTGCATGTTGAGAGGTTATTCTTTGATATCATCTCAAAATTACGCTAGTCAGTATGAGCTTATTTACAAGTGAAATATTTTTCCAGGTTGTATTTAATTTTTCCAAGGACTGTACAATCCCAAAAGTTATGTGCTTTGGTTAGAGAGAAAAGAAGCACTTATATAGCTGCTGAAATTATTTTATTGTAAGTTTATAAAAAGTTAAGTAAACAATACATTACATTTTGTAGTTCATAGTATTATTGCTATTATTTTATAACATTATTATTGTCTGTATTTTAACAATATGTAACTCTTTAAGGTGGTTTTCTTAGTGATTTTATATTTATAACTAATAAATATTTGTCCATTATCACCCCCTTCCCCCTTCCCTACGTGTTAAGTGTTTGTGGGCCTAAATCTTGCCAGGATGCGTTACGGCCGAGAATAGGAGGGTGAATGTATATATGATTGTATAGGTTCGTGATTGACGTTCGACTTGGTTTTTATGATTTTTATTAGTACTACTATGTCTATTACAAATGTTATGTTGATAGTGATATTGAAAATATAAAAGAACTTAAAAGCTTATTTGGAAGCGTGTGACAGGACGAAGTATTGCAAGGAATAACCAATGACCTTTCTGACCTTTGGGTTATCTGACATGGTCTCCGGACCCCGGTACCCTGGTCTAGAGCGGTAGCCCTCAAATACAAGTACTGATGTGCCAGCGTCCTAACTCACGCAGCCCCAAAACGGGCAGAGTGACCCCCTAGGCTCAATGGTGAATGGTCAGCCTTGATAGCTGGACACACCACTCTTTATTCTGCCCCCTGGCCTGGTTTCCCCCTCTATAATGCTGACACTGTTTATGTGGTCAAAACCTCTATTATATTTGTTGACTAGCTAATCATAGCACCATGCAATACTCGTTTTGTCGTTCATAATCCAAAACACTACAATATTATACAAACACGTCTCCCCATTTAGGCCATGTGGTTACACCAGTTTTTTTCCCTAAATATATCCTTATTCTAGCCCTCTTTTCTCTTTTGGTTTCCTTCGTGTGCTGTCCTCTCATATAATAATCTTTTTTTTCTTTTTGTAATGGCACCAGTATAGTAAAATTAAAAATGTAGGTCACAGTAATTATGTGATAGTATGTTATGTATTGATTTATTTTCAATTTAACCGTGTGAAGGGTAAACCGTGCTCTTATTAATTTGTATAAACAATATTGTGTTTGTACTATATTTTCTTACTATTTTTTCTGTACCTTCTTTCATGTTTTACAATAATAGGGAAAATTGATGCAGTAGCCCTAAAAAGTTAAACTAGTACAATTGAAACTGAAAATAATACAAAATATTAGATAAAGTAAAATATTTTTAAATTCGTTTATATTTAAAATAATTGTATTTCATAGAGCGTGAAGGGTGAGAAAAAATATGTGAATTACAAATAAATATCAACAAAAAATACACCTACTATAAATTAAAACCATTAGGTTTTAAAATATGGGCAAAATAAATCAGTCATAAAAAGAAATAATAGAAAAAAATGTACACATCATTTGAATTACAAAACAATTTTACGTAAAGAAAATCTGTTATGATAAATACACTATTTTGGAATACACTTTTATAATTTGGTCTCATTTTCATTATAAGTATTTATAATGTTAAATAATTTCCTTTGTTTTGTAAAGTTTTTACTAAATAATAGTTCCCACTTCCAGAACGTAAAACCTAAGTGTAAAATAAATAATACTATGTATATACCTATTTGCTCAATGAGTAAATGGATAGCTATTCTTGAAATTTGTACAATTTGAAAATAAAGTATTTTTAATATTATTTGTGTTAACCCCCTTTTTACACAGAGCACGATAGATACTCCTGACTTAACCCTACCGTGACAACACGGCAATCACATTATTTGTAAGGATCCCTAGCGGTAAGCGGGTATAATCCTGAAGGATTGGGTGGTGCGTAGGAGATAAAAACAAAGTTATAATAAAACTAAATACTATTTTATTAATTCATGTACATCACAAAGTGATATGTGATGATTATGCACAAGATCACTCCTGATAACTGAATCAAATTCATTCAAGTGAAAAATAACCACCTGGACACGGGAATCGAACCCGGGACCTTTGGATTTTCATACTAATGCTCTTACCACTGAGTTACCCTGGTTAAGCTCGTATCCGGAACCATATTTCACTAGTTGTGGGTGTGTATCGAATGACGTGGGAGGAATAGCGATGGATAAAGACTGCCTATGGAACCATTTTCAACCCCCTCAACCCTCCCCCCCCTCCCCCCTCAGAAGCGGTGGTAGCTGCGAGATAACGGCTTACATCCAGTCTCCTCATCGATGGTTGCTAACGGACTCTCTCCGTCATTCTCTTCAGCAAAGCTTCTCTTTCAACTGGGGTGAAGTTCTACCCCTAATATTTAGACAACCAATCACTTAAGGAGATTTTACTAGTTTATATATGAAACTCGCTGATCTCGAGATTTTCATCAAGAAAGCAAGATCCATAGGTCACATAATTCTCGCTCATCAGCAAGATTTAATCTAATATTCTCAGCATGATGTTAGCCTGACACGTCTTGACCTCCCAGGAAATGTACAAGCGGGGATTAACATCTTGCCAGAATTAAACTCAAAACAATATGCTCTTAGATTACCTCTCTCCGAGAAATAAGTTGAGTTTACATGAAACATTTGTTTAACTTAGGTGGTAAATTCCCTCAACACCCTTCAACCATATATGTTTAGTATGGTAACAATAAGAGATTGGGGCTCAGTAGGTATCGGGGTTACAGCAATATACAGTGATATAGGGTCCAAGGAAGTACGATCAAAAATCAGCATCTAACAACCTTATTTTAACTAAATTTTTTCATGAGTATAGAAAGAATCCGTTGACTCGGTGGTCCGACATGGAGTTACGGCGTAATGGCTCTAGAGATTAGTGATCTTGAAGAAACCAAGTGTGGTCATAATGGCAAGGATCCAAGCTAGCCTACCTTCAAAATATAATGCGCTAAAAACGGTGTGGGACAGTTTGACGGCTGCTTATCAAACAGTTGCTAAGTTAACTGAATGATTCATAAAGGAAGAGACGAGGCTGACCGAGGACGACACAATGACGAGTACATTTTCAGTCATAGCTTGATGTGGAAGAAAAAATTAAAATTGTGCTAAGGGTGTACATAATGCGTCGGAGACATCAAAAAGCTAAGTCAATTGTTTCTACTGTGAAAAGAAATTACATTTTGGGCGTTATTGTAAAAAGAAAACGAAATGCAAGGCTAAAAGATAAGGAAAGAAATCCATTTGCTACGAAACGACGGTATTTGTGGCATTGTTGTCTCATGAAAATGGTAAGTTGATAAAGGTGTATAAATAAAAGTTTGCAGGTTAAAAACTCAAATGGCAGCTTGCTCGACTGTTTGGGCAAGTTGTTCGAGAGACTTCTACTGACGAGACTGACCCGACATGTCCGCGAGGCGGGCATGTTGGTGGACGAGCAGTTCGGCTTTAGGGCGGTGACACGCTACGTCTCACCAACTCGTCCGGATCGTGGAGCAGGTCACGAGGAACTTCAACATCAACAGGCTGACTGGTGCTGTCTTTATCGATGTGGCAAAGACCTTCGACCGTGTTTGTCACGAAGGTCTCCTTTTCAAACTCCTATCCCTGAACCTGCCCTTCTACCTAGTTAAGGTTGTTCAATCCTATCTATCCCACCGCACCTTCTCCACTACCTTTGGGAACACCATTTCCCAAGTCAGAAGCATCCGGGCTGGAGTGCCGCAGGGTTTCCTCGTGGGCCCGGTGCTCTTCAGTCTGTATGTGAATGACATTCCCAAATTCCCACACACTAAGTTGGCACTGTATGTGGACGACACGGCTCTAGTAGCGGAGTCATAGCGAGGGCAGCTGGTGGAGATGCGACTCCAGACGCACCTGACGCAGTTTGAGGGGTGGCTGACCACCTGAAGAACAAGTATTAACGTGGAGAAGAGCACAGCAGTGCTCTTCACATGGAAAAGAAAGTTCTACAGGCCGGCCCCACTCCGGCTGTTCGGATAGCAGATCAGATGGGCGAACAGTGCTAAGTACCTGGGACTTAAACTGGACACCAAACTGACCTGGTGACTACACTGCACCGAGAGACTGAACAAGGCGAGGCAAGGGCTGGGAATCCTGGGCCCACTGCTTAACAGGCGTAGCGCCCTGTCTACTAGGAACGGTCTGACTCTGTACAAGCAGATGCTCAGGCCGATCCTTGACTATGCGTGTCCCACTTGGGGCCACCTGGCGGACACGTATATGAGGAGGACGCAGGCGTTCCAGAGCATGTGTCTGAGGATCATTGTGAACGCACCCTGGTATGTTCGGAATGAGACTCTGCATTGCGACCTGGATATGCCTACCATCAAGGACCACTTCCGGAAGCTGACGCAGTCCTTCTACGACAGACTTCCCGGTGCCATCAATCCTCTTATCCAGGGGCTTGGGAACTACGTCATCGACCCTGGAGGGTTTCATCGACGTCCCAAAGCCCTGCTCGGATAAGAGCAACAGTGTCAACAGTGGTTTGGGAGGCTTTCACCCAGCCCCCCATAGAATATTGTCTCCGCACGTAACTCTAAAACCCTTATTCGGTTTCCACACTTTTGTTTTTCTCCATTAATATAATAATATGCTTTTCTTGTTCCAGTAACTTCGCGAAATGCGACAACCCATCTGTATTAATTTTCGAAACCAGATGGTGTGACCAATTGGTCGGTACGTGTTGGAATTTGCTCTCGTGCTCCCCTTCAGGGTACATTAGGGCATGCTATTTTGCGTCTGCGTCTGTGAGAACTCCTCTTTCTATTGGCTCGCTTGGCGACCACTATCGTTCACGTATTCCCTCGCCAATGGGAAGATCCCTTTTCTCTCATTGCCAGGCAACAGTGGAGGGTATTTAACACGGTTGTTCCTCGGTCATAATCCAGTCGGAGAGTGGCTACCCAGCCCGGGTGCGCCAGCTGTTTGAAAGAGCTCTTAAATTGTCTTACGTTACGAAGGAGCAATATTGTTTTAACCCTCTCTCTCGCCCCACAATCACCCTACCTCCCACCGCGACTCATGTTGCCGGGACAATCACCCTACCTCCCATCGCGACTCATGTTGCCGGGACAATCACCCTACCTCCCACCGCAACTCACGTTGCCGGGACAATCACCCTACCTCCCACCACG
>CABFWO010001534.1:15753-93741 GCA_902155825.1 Timema genevievae | reverse complement strand
TATATATATATATATATATATATATATACTAGTGATATGACACTTCTTGGCAACTTGTTTGCTTGCCAGGTCTTCTTGCTGGCTGGAAGAAAGCACAAGAAGAGTGCAACCAGCAGCTACCTCATTTCCACTGACCCAACAGACTTGTCTCAGGGTGGTCAATCATTTGTTGGCAAACTGTGTTCCAATATCCTTAAAAATCGCTTTAAAATGTACGATCATTGTTACTCACATCGCCTGGGTGAGGCAAAGGAGGGTTGGAAAAGGAATTTCCAACAGCAAGAACTGTCCGCTGTGGCTTATGTAAGTATGTATGTAAAATCATTGAGCACACTGACCAACATTTAATATAATAATGTATCTACAATGTTAGATACTTTTCAATAACAAATCTATTCAATTTTAAAATTAGCTTTTGTACCATAACAAACAGAAGAAATTTAAAAGCAAAACTAATTGATTATTTTTTTAGCACCACATCAAATTATCTGTTTAAGTTATAGGAATATGTACTAATTAGGCTAGTGAGCTAGGGCTGAGTAGAGTTGAATTAAGATGAAGTGTATCCGCATTTGCGTGTAAAGAGAGTGGAAAACCACACTCAATACACATGACCAAAATTCTAACCACAATTTCCTTATGATCGGCAGTCCAGTCTATCGTGATAGTGACACCTTAGATCATGCGGTCAATGTTTGATTAGTTATAAATTTGGAAACTTCTGAAGAGTAGGAATCGACATTTGGTAAATTAGAATTTTTCTGTACAAGTCTGTGGTAAAGAACTTTCATAATCGAAAGTACTGTGGTACAGAGTAATTTACATTTTCCAATTCAAGATCTCGACTTTCCACAAAATTCCCGGTTTACACGCTTTTTACCAACATTAGGGGTGTTGACCCCCTCCTCCATACTACCCCTTCAATGCGACACTCCTGATCAGGTCCCTTCTCCAGCAAATGTGAGCAGGACACTGACAAAACTATGTCATGAGGTTGGTGACATTGACTAATTTACGATAGTTAACTATACTATGAAGAATTTAATCATAAAATACATCTGGGTTGGGATACATTCATTTATATTTGAATCTTTGGCCTTGCGCTTAGTTTCTTTATAAATGTATTTTTTTTTAGTGGAAATATTTTTAAACCAATTTATTGTTCTGGTAAACTTAATTGAAACACATAGCAGATACGACTTTCAAGTGCTGATCTCTGTGATAATGCAAACTAATAACTTTTTTTTTCCATAGGAAAGAGGAGACTTGGGTTTCAGGAAGATGACAGTTATTTTGCCAGGAATGACCCTAGATCATAAAAGAGTTGAAATATGTCCTCGCGATTACAATGAAAGCCTGTTGGGTAGGTTTGATAGATAGAATATCATTAAAAACAATCCTCTACAAACATTGCATATTCTAGATTTAAAAGAGAATGCAAATTAATCATTAATGTGTATACTGTATTTGAACAGATGCACCTATTATTTATCAAATCAAAGGTGTTCCAAGTCCACTTTTTTTTTTAATACGAAATAAACCAAATTGAATAAATGAAATAGTTTGAAGGTAAAAAAAAATCAAATAATTTTAAGGATTCAAATTTTTAAAATAAACCTAACATAAAAAGTATTGACAGTGATAAAAAATTGTTGATGTTTTGTAGTTCAGGTAATGAAAGAATTATTTGAATCATTGCTATGTCAATCTTCATTTGGGGCTGGGTGGGTATGAATTATTGAGAATGTTTTTTTAGGCGCTAGCAAACAAACTCTTGTTAATGTTGTGTTAAAACAAAACAAAACAAAAATTTGTTCAGATTATGTGATTAGTATGGTATTACAGTTTTTTTTAACTAAATTCAGTAAATTGGGAATGTTTGAATCAATATTTCTTTTAGAGCGTTGGAGGTGTAAAACTATGGATGACCTGATTGAGCTACATAATAAGACTCCTATGTGGAATGATGATACACAATCCTATGTACTCAACTTTCACGGGCGTGTCACACAAGCATCCACGAAAAATTTTCAAATTTTTCACGAGAGCGATCGTAAGTATTCATCTTTACATTGTTTCAAAGAAGCCATTTTAACTCTTTAAACATTAAAATTTGGTAAAGAAAGTTCTCAAGTTAGAGTGTGGGTGCGATTCTGCAAGAAAAGAAAGGAACTTCCAAGAAATACTATTCAAAAATACATCTCTTTAAGGAAATACTCTTTTCTCTTTTTTGAGGTATTGTTTTATTTGAGAATATGTATAAAAATGGTTGACATAAACATATAAAAGAGGATGAACACAATATGACTTTTACAATAAAAAGAAGAACACTGTTCAACACTTGACATTGCTGCCCTTGGCCAAAGAAATATTGGCTGCCTCTTGTCCATTATGTTATTTGTTCCTCCTTAGATGTTCCTATATAAGTGTCCTATTATTCTTTATCTAATTCTTTTGGGGGAGGGGAGCGGGGGATTTCAGTTTTAGGAAGTTACATTGCGGATTTCACACTCCATCTTGATGAGTTTTAGAATGAAATCTAGATTGGTGGAATGGGCGGTAACAATTTTCTTCAGGAGTCAACCATTACCTCTTTGTCCAGTGGCAGCAATGTAAAGGGTTAAATGTGTTATTTTCACTGTAAAAGTCATATTGTGTTTATTCCATTTTATATGTTTCCATCCACCTTTTCTGTACCTCCTTCCAAATGTAAAAATATAGCAATTCCTGCACAGAATTTTAAAAAAAAAATTGAGATTGAAAATATGCAATATTATTAAAACAGGAAATTCAAACATTTTGTAAAATACAAAGGTTAGTTGGGGATTTACTAGTTCAACCAAAACCATTACTGTCTACCAATACAGGAAATACAGATAATAAACTAGACTTTATTTTTGATACTTGAAATATTTGAATTTGGTATCAGATATTGGACACTACTTAAAAGCCTCTTCTCAATGAGTGAAATATTTATTTTATTTATTTAGCACCGCGTCTTACTACCCGTTCGGGTTATACGCTTAAGTACTAATTACACTAATTGATTAGGAATTGGGAAGGTTGAATATAGAGGAAGTGAACCCGCATTTGCGTGGAGGGAGAGTGGAAAACCATTTAGGAAAAACCCCCCCCAGTTCACCCGACCGAGATTCGAACCTCGATCTCCCCGTCCTCGGCGGTCTGGCTCAACACGACTGGCGCGTTAACCAACTACGCCACCTAGGCGGGTAGTGAAATATTGGCTACAGAAATTTGCATCGATGTATCCAGATACGTCAATTTACCCAGATGAAAATTGAAAATGTAACGACTTATTGGGCCTATTACCTCACCGATATTTAGTCCTTTAAAACTAATATGAGGTTTTGTTCCAAAACATTTTAATACTAATATTCTTTGAATTAAATCTTAAGACTATCGCTAATTAATGCTGTGACTTATTTACTGTTAAATATGTCTTGTTTCCATGATAACATTTTGAGACCTCTGATATTTATAATTTGAACACTTTTGATGATTCTAGTTTGACCACCTCTTGAATAATTCCCCTCTGGTCTGTCTTGTTGTCACACAAATAGTTGACCTTGTAGATAACCTTGAGAGGGGATGGATGTCTTGCTTGTTTTTTCATTCTCTACCCTAACACCCCCCCNTCATTCCCCTCCCTAACCCCCCCCCCCCCCTGCTCTTCTTCATGTTAGAGGAAGAAAGAAATGTTTGTTTTGACAACACTAACACCCCTCACCCTTCTCTTCTACACTTCAAACCCCCTTAGTGTCTTTTTATATCAATTAGATCAAATATTGATTGCATTCCCTCTAATTTCAGCGGAGTACATTGTGATGCAGTTTGGTCGTGTCGCAGAAGATGTGTTCACTATGGATTACCGCTACCCACTGTGTGCTGTTCAAGCTTTTGCGATTGCATTGAGCAATTTTGATTGTAAATTAGCTTAAGAGTGAGTTAAATGTATAGTTTATCACCATATTTACAATATTTAAGGTTATATGTACAATGAATCTTATCCTTGTGCATAAATATATGTATAATGTGGAGGACAAATATTTTAATCGTATTTTGTTATCTTGCGATGACACATGATGAACACAAAAAGCTGTTATGATAAACATAGCCTAGATAACTAGGAAGATCTTAACTCAGCTAGGCAATTTACATAAAATTTTGCTGGCGGATTGAAACGTGCACTCAAATAGAGATGTTTTTGAACCCCTTGAACACTGTGTTCAAAATAGGCTAGGGGTCTTCATGCTAACAACTAGTTCAGTCGCACATTAATGAGTGACTACATATCCACCGTAATTTTCAACATCATGGAAACTCAAAGAAAACCAATGAGTCTGTATTTACATAACTTTTATTAGGTTTTTTTTTCAATTGTTCCATACTTGATTATTTAGACTTATACCAAGATTGGGGTATCAAGAAATTTGATTCTCTTTTAGTAGAGATATTAGGTCTTTAGTTGTGAACTTTCCAAAATTATTGGAATATAATTTTCAGTAATTTTACAATAGTAATATAAAACTTAAACTTTATAAAAGAAAGTGTTTAAGACAGTCAGTTTAGTCGCAATCTTTTAGCTATACAACATGTATCTAAAACATTGCATCAAACTTTAGCAGGCTATTCCTTGGGTGAAAATAGAATAATCCACATCAGAAACCTAGGGTCCATCTTGAACAATAAGGGCGGTATACACCCCTAAAGATAGAGCTAAAAATGACTTTTGTGTGAAATATTATGAAAACTGCTTAGGGTATTACAACGAATATTTGTATACTACTTATTGAAACCTTGATCATTAATAAACTAAATGTGCTGTTACCGTTACCCACACACATCATGTAAAAAGGAGGAGGTTGTAACACTTTTTTCTGCAATAAAATGTGTCAGAGTAAGTATTACCAATTTTGACATAAGATTACAAAACATAGAGTACATACAAATTAACAAAAAAGGTGTCTTGGAGAAACTGTCTAGCTTTCCCCGTTTCCGAGATAATCATGTATGTGTGATTTCAAAGACAAGTGTTAATTCCTGCCAGGTAGGGAGCCAGTATAGCTGTGTTAGATACATTTGTCTCTGAGCTCAAACTTGTGGGATTATTTCGGAAACAGGAAAAGCTAGACAGTTTCTCCAAGACACCTTTTTTGTTAATTTTTACTCCATATTTTGTAATCTTATGTCAAAATTGGCAATACTTACTCTGACACATTTTATTGCAGAAAAAAGTCTTACAACCCCCCCTTTTTTACATGATGAGGGTGGGTAACGGTAACAGCACATTTAGTTTATTAATAATCAAGGTTTCAATAAGTAGTATACAAATATTCGTTGTAATACCCTAAGCAGTTTTCATAATATTTCACAAAACAGTCATTTTTAGCTCTATCTTTAGGGGTGTATACCGCCCTTACTATTCAAGATGGACCCTAGGTTGCTGATGTGGATTATTCTATTTTCACCTAAGGAATAGCCTGCCAAAGTTTGATGCAATGTTTTAGATACAAGTTGTATATACAAGAGTGAATGCTACAATGTGAAGTGCTGCATTGGCTAAACTTACATAACCAACAAGGATCCCTGCAAGTCAATTTGATAGCTGTAAATTTATCAAGACAAAGTAGAAAGATGACTCACTCAAATATTAAGTTGGTTTTGCATGTTGGCAGATTTAATAGTTCTCTTTGGAAGTTGTAGGCATTAATATTAATTTGGAAAAACTTCAATTTTGTTCCAAAACTTTTATTTAATAATTAAAAGAAAAAATTAAATAATCATCAAGTACTATCAGTAACAAAAACAAGAAGTTTAAAGAATCAAAATTTAATTTTAATTCAAAATAGTTCGAAACATTTATTTTGTGACCTGAAAGAAATAGACTGTAATGAGGTAGACTGGATAGAACTAGCTCAAGATAGGAAGGTATAAGTGGCATACTTTTTTAAGTGCAGCAATGAACTTATGAGTTCCTAATGCAATCAGAAGCGGATTTACACTAGAGGCACGGGCCTAGGGGCAGCGTCTTTAGGGGGTGGCACATTTTGAATGACATTTTTATTATTATTATAATATTTTGTTTTTAATAACAAAGTTTAAAAATTATTGCCTAACATTATCGAAATAGTTCAAGTTAAAGTCAGAATGACAATATTTCTTTTTAAACTGTACTTGGCAATCGCTTTGTAACTGACGTCTGACTCCCTTTCTTCAAAATGTTCATTCAAGCTACTGGAGGGCATGTACATCCATGATTATCTTTCGTAGAAATCTTTTCTCGAATACTAACTTCCGCTCCCCTTCCCGCCAACACCTAAAAAAACTTCCTAAAGCACTTGACAAAAGAGAAATTGAGAAAAGAGGGGGGCATGTAAAGAATAAGATTAATTTTGATATAGACAAAAATACACTTTTAAGATCCAGAGATTGTTAATAAAATTAAATATTAAAAAAAATGCATGGCATTATTTTGGTTTAACTGAAGAAATGTAAAGTAAACCAAGTGGAAAATGACCTAGTTAAACAAACCAATTTTATTTTGTGTATTTAATTTAAAAGTACTTTAAGATGAATATTTACATATTTACAAACATCAATTTGTTTAGCAAATACTTCACAAATTAGATGATTTTTTCAATATTGTGAAACGTAAACAATGTGACAAATTAAGAAATAAGAATTTATTTTAAATTGTTTCAAGAATTATTTTATAATTTAAAATTTGGACACTAAATCAAGATATTAGTTTAATAATATTTTAGATACATTTAGACTTATTGATTTGAGCAAACAAACATGGCTTCCAAGATTAACTTAAAATAACATTTACCACTAAAAGCTTTTGATTTGGTTATGAAGCAAATGTGAGAGTAAAAAACAGAAAATTATTTATCAAGGCAACATAATTTGAATCATTCTAGTTCAACTTCAAATCATAATAATGATTCACTGCTGCATGTTCCTCCATGAATTTTCTTTTTATTAAATGAATCACATTGTTATATGTACTAAGCCACTTCTTTTTTTACAATGTGTCCACCAATAACGCCATGAAACCCTAGGGTTTGTTGCGCGCTTCCCGCTAAGAACTGATAATATTGTATCATAATGATATTCCCTTAAAATGAATTCTTCATTTAACTTAATACTATGATTCATTTACTTTGTTCTGTTTTCTTGTATAACATACCAACTTCTTCAAATCATGGTGATCCTCCGTAACATTATTAATCCGAATATTGTTATTGTGCTTCTCTCATATCACAATCTTCCTTGATATCTTCAAAACAGACTTTTCCGCTAAGCCCAATCTGCAGTGCCATGTAGTTTACTGGACGGTGAATTACCTTGTAGTCATACACACTTAGACGAAACGTCTCTAACACATCAATCTACTAATTGGATCATTCAGTTCTAAAATCAACTTTAATACTGTGTGATTTGTCACCACTGTGAATAATTTGCCATCTAATAGCATCCAAAATGATTAATTTCTTAGACTAAATTTATATCTAACAATTTCCATTATTATAAAATCAGACTAGATTTAGAATTTTTTTCTCAATGGTACCATAATTTATTCAGTTTTCTGAATGCATATATAAGCAATAGAATGTTCCTTTCCTTCAATTCACTGTTTGAACACACAACCAATTGCAAAATTACTTACGTCTGTAGATAAGATGGAAAGCTTCATGAAAAAAAAGAGAGGCTAAGAATGGACTTGAAGTTAAAGAGTTTCCATGGATTCCTCACGTTCCTCTGTACATTCATTCATTCGAATGAAATCCATGATGTTTGCTGATGACTTTATGGTATGGGGGCTTGACGATTTTCCAGTGAATATGACTGCCCAAAGCCATGAGACTGCACTGTGGAGAACTGCTCCAATCAGATCTTGGTTAACATTTATAAAGTCATTTGGAAGTGGTGGATATAATCGTCTCAGTGAACATCCTTTGCTTCAGGTTAAGGTTTTGTTCTGAACGTGTAGCTCTTTTAGACCCCACGACATTGACTTTAAGATAGGGACCAAATACACTAATATGGAAGTCACTCAATTAAGGAAAACAACATACTTCGTCTGTGTGGTTTAGCAACCAGACCCCAGACCATTAATCTAACACTTAACTAAATATAGCCTTCAGCTTACCTTGCATTGTTCCACTATGATATAGCTTATAAGATGGGGCCATAGTATAATCAATCAAGGTTTGATTGCTGCCTTTCAGGGTAAACAAAGTGTAGATTAAGTTACTTTTTCTACTATTATTTCATTGTCACCACTTCTTAATAACAGCTAGGGTTATACGTATATTAGGGTGTCCCAAGATACAAGGTAAAAATTTTTTTTTGCAAAGTCGAATACGCATACCCTCTATTTTTTTTCTATTTCACCTCAGTAACTTAAATAAAATGTATTATTGCTATAAGATAACGGTAACCCGTGCCGACTTTAATTCAAACTTTGCGTATAACCCGAACGGGTAGTAAGACGCGGTGCTAATAATAATAATAATAATTCAAACTTGAACGTGAGATCTTGTATTGGGAATACTATGGAAAGATTGTAAAATGTATGTTTCTTTGGTACATAAGACACCATTTTATTCAAAGCAGATAATTATTAACATATTACAGTAAAAGAAACATTACTGAACATATTTTCGTTTCAATGTTTGCTTTTTACAGTCAGGATAGATCTTCGTGTGTTCTTGTACGCAACGAAACAAAAATTGTTTTTGTTCCTCCTCAACCGTTATTAAACCATGAAAGTCCTGCATTAGTTTTACCGCTCTTTCAGCTGTATCGTTCACTGCTCTAAGTATTGATATCGTCTTTTTCGCGTCTAGAAAAGAAGCGTTATCCTCCCATGAAGAGGGACTCTCGTTGAGAAAACTATCATCAGTTTTGAGTCTAGAAAACAATGAATGGCTTTTGACTGATATGAGATCATCAATGCTTTATTCTAAAAAAAAAAATAACAGGTAACAATTGCGTGATATAAATAAATAACTAAATAAACAATTACAAAATCAATGTATCAAACTCACCATACAATGAACCATAAAGTTCTTCCTTCGATGGAATGTATCTTTTCTCATGGGTCGAGAAATTTTCTCTATGTAAATTTGCCACCATTTTTAATTTTGTTTCTTCGTCCACATAATCATCAAAAAGTGCTAATACTGCTATTTCATCAGTCAAATACCATAAATTCTGGAGAAATTTCTGTAAAGCAGCTTTCGAGATATTTTCATTCACATTTTCGTAAGCTTTCAAAGATTTCAAAAAGCACAAATCTTTGTAGGGTGCTTCAACTGCCAAAATGCATTGAAGCCATGGTTTAACATAGATTGTTACGATAAACAAGCAGACATCTAACAGTGTTTTCTTATCCTTGGTGTTTAATTTCAGCTGAGAACTAAATAACGATAGTTTTAGGGAGTAAATCGCTCGGGCCATCCATCTAGCTTGGTGCATGGCACCCGGAGGTCTGATTTTAATTTTTTTTCTGCATCTCCACCTAAAAATACCATAGAAAGTTCGATCAACTCTCGATAGTCCTCTCTGACCATAACATTTTTAAGTTCATCTCGGTAAAAGTCAAGCAAATTTTCAAGTTCGGGTACGGTTCTGAACAGTTCCACTGTTTCTCTATAGCACTGTATTTTAGTGGAATCGATGTTTTTCCAATTCTCTTTGAGCTTTTTAAAGAGTGGAATATTGGGGCTTGTTGTCACTTGTTTAATTTTCACTTCGAATACGGCCTTTAACACCAGTTCGTATACATGATGGCGGCAAGCGAAAAAAAGCATTTCCCTATCAAATTTTTGCTCAAGGAGCGTACAAGCACCATTAAAACGACCTGTATTCGAAGCCGTAGTATCACAACAGAGAATTTGGACTTTGTTTTCGAGATTCCAATCTAAGATCGCCTTCCAAATAGCCTGCGCCTGTTCTTTGCCTGAAGAATTATCCAGTCTTGGCACAGCAATGAGTTGTTCTTTAAGTCCATATGAAATAACTATAGGCAAGCGTTCTTCTTTCGATTTTCGAGCACTCAAAGCAGGCAACAGTTTGCCATCCCAATGTAAGGTCACTACATCCGGTACCTCGTTTTGAAAATCAATTTTTATGTTTTCCGCGCGTTCCTTCCGTTTTTCTGTTCGGATTCTTTGAATTGAAGACTTACTTATCGGAAATTCGTCAATCTTAAATCCAAGTGCATCAATAGTAGCTTCAAGAATAAACACAGAATCTCGCATACTTAACTGACACCTGTCTAATGCAGCAACTAACTTTGGAGTAATAAAATCTTTCCTCAATACTGATTTACTTGTCCCAGGTTCTGAGCTTTGTATCAGTGTTGGGAAATCTTCTGAATCCATATTTTCACTAGAATTCGAAGAGGAATCTTCTTGTAATGGTTCGTATGATGCCGAGGATGTTGAAGAGGAAACATATTTCATTCGCCGATTGTCTTCTTTGACAGCTCGAAGTCGCACCCTTTCCTCTTTTTTGGCCAGTTTTTTATCCACTCCACCTAAGTGACCGGGTCGGCCCGGCTCTCTTTGGCGCTGCAAGAACATCCTATCTTCCTCTATTTTCATTAATTGAAGTGCATCAGCATGTGCAATGTCGAACAAATTGTCTAAATTACTTACAAATTCTTGTTGTCGCCGCTTGAATACGTCTTGTTATTTCTTTGCATTTTTTTGTAAGTCTCTCCAAACTTGATACATATTAACAAGCTTCCTCACACAATTTGGCAACGATTTGGTAGGTATGCGTGCCTTTTCCCAAAAGATAATACATTCACGAATAGCGAGATTTGCACTTTCATTAACACTTAAATTCACTTCTCGAATATTGTAAAACAAAACTGCGAGAACTTGTCCATTAGACGGAAGTTTTGAACCCGTTATTTGATGTTTTATGTTCCCTATTAAAAATATCACTTTTTTAGAACCACGCAATTCCACTGCCATGATCTGTTCACTGATTAAAAACTACACAAACATTTACTAACAAAACAACTTGGAATTATAAGCACATTGACACGTAGACGTGCGCTGTCCTGAGTGAACTGGTACTGACACGTTTCACGGGTTGCACAATCTCACTGTCGAAGCATTCCAAAACCTTCCTTTTTCTTTTTTGTTTTATCTTTACCATTTACAGCTGTTGGGTGCTCCGCTACAGACACGTGTCGTCAGCGTTCGCTCGCTTAAGTACATATGTACTGACTGACACGTTTAGATGCAAGTCGGCACGGGTTGCCGTGGTTCAAATTACATGAAACTTTATTTACAATTGTTTTGACATAAAAGGAAAAAAATAAGAGGGTATGCGAAAATAAATAATTAATTTCATTTTTTTGGGACACCCTAACGTATATATATTGATTATGCTAATGTGTTAGGGTTGAGGTCAGCTCAGTTTAAAGGAAGTGTATCATCATTTGCATGGAGGGAAAATTCCAAACTATTTAGGAAGAGCAACTCTTAATACACCTGACTGGGATTTGAACCTCGATCTCACCATTACTTGAAGTTTGGTTTATTATTAAAATGGACGCCTAGACCAATCATCCACTGCAATGGGCTATTCTATATCCTTCTATTTCCTCTTTAGTTAATCAGTTTTCACCAGATTCGAATTCGAGATTTGTCTATAAAATAGATATTTGATAAAGATTTAAATTCATAAAATAGTGAATTTGACCAAGCTCTACTTAATATCTTATCTAAGGGAAGATGATAAATGTTAAGGAATTTAATCAACATTCAGGCTTGCGATAGTTCAGTTGTAAGAGTGGGCGATCGTAAAGCACTAGTCAATTGTAATTTAATTTTTTTAAACGCATTTCTATTTCAAATTTACATAAAATAACAAGCAGTTTAAAAACTCCACTAGGTGGTTTTATTCCTTTCTTCTAGTTGTTTAAGTCTAGTTATTTTCATAATCACAACAATAATGGTAATCGTGCCAATTTTCTTTTAAAACAAATCTTCTAATATTTAGGTCATATTTTTTACAATGGAATTACATTTTGTTACAGTTAGTCAAACCACTTTTTAGATGTAGAAAGAGATGATATTTTTTTCTTGTATTTATTTACAAGTTTGTTAAATATTTCTTCATCTTTTCCGCTGTTTGTTTTTCTACCCTTCTTTTGCTGAAAAGAAATTCAAAGATGATTAAAATCTGAAGTTATTAGGCAAAGTACCTTAATCTTTAACATATATTAATATTTCAATTATTTTATGTACTAATGATAATGGTTTTAGGGATTAAGAATGTTATATTTAGAGGAAGTGTATCCACATTTGCGAGGAGGGAGAGTGGAAAACTTTTTTTTACCCACCCTCAGTTCCCTCGACCTAGATTTGAACCCTGATCTCCTCATGTAATCTAACAAGAGAGTAGTGCATTAGACCATGCGGACATTGTAGCAGGTTTAAAATCAGTGTGGCAGCATTAGCAATGCAGAGTTATTAGAATTAAATAATACAATTAATACAGAATAGAAAAATCTAATTTTATATTATCGTTTATTACGACACTTTTGCCACTAATTTTTTTTTTAAGAATTACACGTTTTCGCTCCAGGTTTTCCAGAAGGAATTTTTAATTTTCCACACACTTTTCTGGGTATGTAGCAATCCTGATAGAAGTATATATTGGTATTGTTTTAAAATAAGGGCAATTGCTCATGGAATCTTCAAAGAGCAGAATATTTTCTTGCGTTTTCTTAGTTTATATTTCTGGGCATCATTAACATTAATCATAACTTAGCTAATTAATATATTGAATACAAAAAATGTTTTTGAAGCATAAATAAAATATGACTATGCTATAAAAAGTTAAGTGAAAATTCTTACCTGAGGCTGCTTTAAACTTTCTTGCATGACACGTCTCTGTTGTAACACTTTCTGTTTTACTTTTTGTTTGTGTTTGTCTTTGCGTATTGTCTCGCTGTGCAAAGCAGCTTGTGTCTTCAAATTGAATCGTGAGCGCAGCTTTGTTTTTCCAGGTTTTGCAGACTCGCCAACAAATTCACTTTTTTTACCTATATTCTTTGAATTAAAATCCACAAATTTTTTAGGGTATTTCCTTCTGCCATCAAATGTTTTTTGTGCTTGTTTGTTAATTGGTTTCTTCCTTGTTTCATCCCCATGCTGATTCTTTTCACGACTTTTCATTAATCGCTTTTGTTTTAAATTTAAAATCGCTTTGTTTTCTATGGAGAAAGCAACAATGGGTCTCTGAAAAAAGCATATATACAAAAGAGATCATTATTAATCTAGGTGACCTTTTCAATTTTACATTAAATTATGTTATACTGCAAATATTTAATACATGGACAGTAACAATTTTCTTGTACAAAACTCAAAAGTAAAAAAAGCCTTATCTGATGGGTTTACTGATCAAACATGATTGTGTTTGAAATAAAGTGCAGTAAGCAAGTAATAATAATATGTAAGTAATTAAATGTAATAAATATATAGATGATTGAAGCACAAATAAAAGTAAAAACACTCAATTTTTAACATTACCTTTGTGCTTAATTTTTCTATAATTTTAGGTTTATAAATTCTGCTCCCATTTATTGAAGAATGCTATCTACCTCACTACACTATATTATGCCTGGTTTAAGTTTAGTTACTTTTCTGCTCTTAAATATACAATGGTAATAATATTTAGCACGTTATTCCAATCATCTCCCCAGTCGTCTTAGAAGACAGGTGTGATATGGTTTGGTAAATTGAATGGGCAAGAGTTTGGTGGATGTATAGGATAAAGGAAATAAAAGGGAAAGCTGAAATTTTTTGTTGTAAATTACTAAATTAATGCTGCCTTTAACTTAAGTGACAAAATAACCAATTATTATGTAGAATGACATTATATTACAGGTAGATATGAGGGCTAATTAGTTTTATGTTTTAGTTACTAGTTTGTTTCAATGCAAATACTGGCTATAAGTCACAAACTATATAGGGCCTAATGTGGATTGGGAGGGAATAATTAAGGAATGGTACCATAATTCTCATGAAGAAAATATCAGACCATGAGCCTCCCCTCTGCAGCCCCCTACATCCCTTTATCCAAAATATAAAAACAAAACAATTCTAGTGAATCCAAGCTAGAAATTAATTCCAATCTACAGAATCTAATTAAGGATTACTACCCCCTCAACTATGTTAATTAATTTACATGTAGATAATCTAATTTTCATAGGAAGGGCTTTTTAAGAAAATAATACGAACATATTTTTCATGGTCAATATTGATCACATTTTACTGTTTTATTAGTGTTATTTTATAGGTAGCCTACTGATAATTTCTAATAAAAGTGACAGCTGCACATATTACTTGACATATAAATATGTGGCGGTAGATCTAGTAACTTTAATACGTGTGTATGAAAAGTGAACTGTTCTTGTAAAACTGTGTATACAATTTAATTATGACAAGACCATTAATCGTTCACCAATTACAGTAAAAAAATTTACCTTATTCCTCGAAAATACATCAGGATTGTTATTTATCTTCCTCAAGGCATGGAGAGCACCTTCATGTGTTGAAAATGAGACAAAACCATATTCTTTAGAATTTCCAACACCTTGTGCATCCATATTTCTCATGTCTCTCATTATTCTTGCCTGAAACACATACAAATGTATTTGTATTTGTTTTAAAAGTAAATATGAAATCATACTGCGAAAGTGAAAAAAAATATTGAGTAAGACCCAGCCCTTTTATAGTATTTTTTTACTGTCTCAAAGCTATTGTTTGAATCTAGTATAACTTCAGTTCAGCAAATGTATCCACTGTGATTGTTGGATAGGAGACAAAAAATAGTCCCAAAACAAATTAAACTAATATATGAAAAATTATTTTTTTCAAAATAAAATTAACACCAAATTATTATTTACTGATACTAACAAAAACTATCTAAAATTGCATTTCTCAGCAGTACAACTTTACTGCCATTAATATAAATCCCAAAACTTACCTCCCTGATGACAGTATTTGGATCAGTATTTGAGGCAAACAGTTGATGTAGCTTTGCGTCGTCCCAAGAGCTGGGAATATTGTGCACAATAAGCCTTGTCTTAGCCACACACATATTGAGGTTACGCAGAATTTGACTCTTCCACTGCTCTAGTTGTAGTCTGCGGGCCATGTCGGCCGTTGAAACTCCCAGGGCGGCCTTGCTGCCAGCCAGAACAACTATCATAAAACAGATGTAGGGTAATAAGGTTACACAATGAAAGACTGTCTTCCTATTAGACAAAAGATCTTTTAGGCAAGGTTTTTGTAATTTTATGTTCTATATTTTTTTAAATCTGTAAGATAAAAATGTTAACAGAGATATTTGAATTGGCATTCCAATAGTTTACAAATGAGGTACCTAGGCTATAACATTTGGGCAATAAACCATAGGTCAACGATTTAAAATCCACTCCGCAAAAATACTTACAAAATACAGCACAAACGTTTAGGTAATCAACTCTTTCAAAGCTTGAATTGGATTCAAACTTCCAATTTTGTCAGGTTTTTTATCAATAATAATATCAATGAGTCAATTTTATCAACTAAAATAAACCCACCTCCTTCTTTTACTAGATACAAGTTCCGGCTGTCTTTATTCTTGTTTGCCTCTTTGGAATTTTTTATCCTGTTCTGGGCATCCTCCTTATTCAAGGCTGGGAAAACATCAAGTATTTGGTCGTGAAGCAACAATTCTGTGCCAGCAGACAAACAGAGTTCTGCGCTTTCTTTTGTCTTCAATACAAAACGAGCATTAAGTTAGAACATGAAAATAAAGGAATCTTCAGTCCAATTTGCATAGAAATGGTCATTTAAAAAAACACATACTTTTTTTTGTCAGCTAAAATTAATAAAATGTTCTTATTTTACAAATATGAATAATATCTATCAAAAGTGACAGTAGCAGGTCACATGACCTGATGTATGAATACATGAGAGTAGACTGTAAACATGAATGTATTACCAATAAAAAAAAGGAGAAGAAATGATTGTAAAGCTTATTAAAAATATTGTAAAACTACAATAAAATATTAAAGTGTAGATCATCAAACATTATAAGATTTGACCAATCAAGTATTAACATTTGTAGTTTTCTTATTTTAGAGTTTAATGAGTTTTTTTAGTTAAATAAATAACTTTAAATTGTTTATGTAGAAATGGGTAAAATAAAAACTATTATTGAAAGAAAGAAATAAGTTAACCAACTGCAGCAGTGGTCACACTCCAAGGCATCAAGCTTGCAATAGACTATAATCCCAGTAATATGTAGGTTTAGGTTCGAGTCTCAGTAAGATGCATTGAAGCTAGTTTTCAAAACAGGATTTTCTCATACAGTCTTCATGTTAATGTGGGTCTATTTTCTCTGAGATACTCTCCAAATCCCTAGCAGATAAAATATACTAAAACCTTTGGTATTGAACTGTAAAGTAAAAAAAAAACAAGGCTCCACTAATTTTGTGGTTTGTCACACCCAATAATAATATAGTCTTACTTACCTGAAACTTGACAAACCCTGTTCCCTTTGAATGTTCAGTGAGTGGGTCGACACAAATCAAAGCATAAAACACCGGGCCAAATTGTTCCATGCACGTTTTGAAATCTTCGTTTGTTACTGAGAAGGGGATATTTTTGACGAAGACAGTTCGACCTTCCGATACATCATTTGACATCAGTTTTGGATTCTTCGAATTAGTTGTATGGTCTGCCTCCAAATCATCATAATCAGATCTAAGATAAAATGGTAGAACGTTCAAATATATTTTAGTGGGAATATATATTTTATACATTATTTTTAATTACCTGTGTGGATAGTCTTGACTTTACACACATATAAGCAATATACGAGGTGTAGGTACTAAATAACCGGACTCATTTTTTTTGCCACTTACCTGAGGTCTCAACAACAACAAGCAGGGTCAGATACTGATCTATGTTCTTTTCTCCTTCTACCTTCCAAATTTCAAGGTCATGTGATGGACAGTTCAGCCATAGCCTTTGTTTGAAGTGGACCGTGTACCTGTGCTCCGTCGGAATTTTGTTGAATGTAAAAGGTGAGCAGCGTGTCAACGTGAAGTTTCTCTTAAAACTTGGGAAAACCGCTACAGAAACGTACAATTTGATAAAAGAAGTTTATGGTGATCAGTGTTTATCTTGTACTCAAGTGTTTGATTAGTTTAAAAAATTTAAGGAGGGGAGGAAGGAGATTGAAGATGATCCGTGCCCCGGCTGTCCTCGTACATAAAAAACAGATGTTAATATTGAAAAAGTGAGTGAAATTGTTTGAAAAAATCGACGCCTGAGCATTTGAGCAATTACTGACTTAGTATCGATAAGAAAACTGTTCTACAAATTTTATGTGAAAATTTATACGTGAAAAAAGTTTGCTCTAAAATGGTGCCAAAACTGCTCACTCCTAAGCAAAAAGAAACTCGAATGAACATTTGTGCTGACATACTTCATAAAATCGAAAATGATCCAAACTTTTTAGAAAATGTGATAACTTGTGAAGAATCATGGTTTTTTCAGTCCGACCCTGAAAATAAGTGCCAATCCAAGCATTGGTAGAGTCCCAGTTCACTGAGACGAAAGAAAGCACAGATGAGCAAGACCAAATTCAAAGCAATGGTGATAGTTTTTTTTTATATCCGAGGGATTGTTCACATTTATTGGGTACCTGAAGGTCAGACTGTTAACCAGGTTTACTATAAGGAGGCTTTGACAACCCTTCGTGAACACATAAGAAGAAGAAGGCCTGAAATGTGGAAGAACGGCTCGTGGATTCTTCATCAGGACAACGCATCAGCACATAAAACGCTGTCTATCCAGAGGTTTTTGGCGTAGCACAAGATTCCCATGTTGGAACATCCATCTTACTCACCTGATCTAACCTTGTGTGACTTTATTCTATTCCCGAAGATCAAGTCTGCACTAAAAGGAACCAGTTTCGAGTCTGTTGATGCTGTGAAGGAAAAAGGGACAAAGCTCATGAAAAGCCTCTCAGAAAAGAACCTGAAACATTGCTTCCAACAGTGGAAGATTCGTATGGTGAGGTGTAGGGGTCGGTGAGGGGACTACATTGAAGGTGGTAACATGTCCATTGAGTAATTTTGTAAATACAATTTTTTAGAGCATCAGCCTGGTTATTTAACAGCCAAACCTCGTACATCAGCCCTTTTATCAAATCTTGTTGCAGATAATATCAAATTAAATTTTATATTATATGAATATTTTTTCACAAATACAAGGGTGTTTTTCTTACCCATCTTCCTCTTCTAATATATCATCATCATCATCAGTTCCACTATCATCATCTTTTAAGTCTTCCTTAAGAGCCATTTTTATTTTTGAATCATCGTTGCTTGTGGCAGTATCATCAAACTCCTCCACAACGGATTCATCTTCTAGTTTAATTGTAGTTTCTTCATCTATTGGCTCAGTTTTAATTTCTACTTCACTCTCCTTGGTTTTGTTCTCAAACACATTTTTTGGCAATGCCCAATCAACAACAATCATCCTACCTTCACAAGAAGAAAAACAAACATCCAAATATGTAACTAATTTTAATTGGTATAAGAAATCAATGACAGTGACTTAATGACATAGAACTACAAATAGGTTCAAAATATTGGAAAAAAATTACTTTGTTTACAAGTATGTAACCAAAGTGGAACTACAGTCAATCCAGCAATGGGGTGGTAATAACTGATAGCTAGCAGAAAATTTTTACTTCAAACAATGGTTAAAAGTCATTAATGTTAATATTTGTGGAAATAATTATTATTTCCTTGGTAATACTATATTATCAATCAAAAGTGTTATCAAACAATTCTAATAATACTCCCCTAAGGATTACTGAATGGGCCCAATTAGATTTTTTGTAATTGATTGAAAGAAAAAATATTATTAAAATGATTAACTTTTTGTTTTGTGGTTGTGGCAACATGAGATACTAAGTCAATAGTGCAGGAAGTAATAAATTAACAAGTATTATATTCAAACTTAAATCTTTTTATCACTGGTCACCATATATTATAAAATAATATTTTTTTTTATAAATTAGAGAACCATTCAAAATATTAGTTTCAAAATAGAACGTTTTTAATTTATAAACATATGTGCATTATGAACCCAACCAAGCACGGTTTGTTTGAAGTCAACTCCTCTTGTTTTGGCTGGTTCACCATATTAATTAATGAAGAGAAGGCAGCCTTTTAGAAGCTCTCGTTCATAAAGCATTTTTAAATGAATTAAAGATACCACTTCCAGAAAAATGAAATGTACCTAAATGGTTATATTTACAGGTTCCTATTCCAACAATATAAAAATGTTTAAAGGAAAAGAATATTTACGTTGTCAAAGTTTTGACAGCCAAAAGTGACAGCAACTTAATATATGGTCTTTGAGATAATAGGGTTTGGCAAATGGATACATGAGAGTATATCTGTTAACTTCTGCTAGCTGTTGTTCTCACTTAATACAAATTAAATTCAACTACCATATTTACCCAAATCCAAGACGACCCCCAGTTTTTCAGTGGTTCTGGACATATATTTTTGTAAGTGGTATTTGTTTTATCATGAATGTAGAAAATAATAATTATGGTAGACTTATTTTGTAATGTTAACAAATACTTTTTATTTACAAAATAAAACACCTATGTTGACTTAAAACCTAATTAGGGTTGCAGAATTGCTAAGGAATTTTTTTTTGTCTCAAATATTGCTTTTGCATAAGAAGGTTAACCTTGACAAAGTTTCATTTAAAAAAATGAGAGGTTAAATTTTATTATGACAATTGTCCCCCTAAGTACTAATATTGGACTCGACTGTTAACACGCTTGTTTATAAAACATGACACTTTCACTTTCACAGTGATATACAAAAAATAAAATAATATATAGTAAAGAAATATAGGAAGAAATCAAAGGACAAGTATACAACAAACTGTTGTTTTTATAAAGAGAAGATAAACACATTTCACATGCTACATAAAATCTAACCAATAAACACGTCTGCTGTGAATTACCATAAAAGAAAGCCGCCATGACAGCCAAGCTTAAAAGAGTAATGATAATACCTTTACTATCTATGGTGATGATTAAACCAGTATCTTTATTCTTATTTCAAAACCTATGTTCAGAGAACATTTAATCAAAGATAATAATTTACTTGATATTATTCAAAAGTTAAATAGCCTAAAAATTCGTGAAAATAACCAAATATCCTGTGATCTAGGTTATACCTTTAAAATCTGTGAAAATTGATAAAATCTCTAAAAAAATACAGCCTTGCACTATTGTATTAATATTAAATAAAGATGTAAGATGTTACCTTTAGATGTAGGCCTAACCCATTCCTTAGTCTGTGATTTTAAGACAACCCCTATATTTTGAAGCTACAAATTTGGGGGAAAAAACTAATCTTAGATTCAGATAAATACGGTATATTAGTTTACTTTTGATCCCTATAAAGACTAGTATTTGCTCCAAACAGAATCAAATCAGTATCTTATGGCAGCTGGTTATCATATGAAGCTCATATTCTCTATCGGTGATCAGCAGCCTATGGCCTAAATTTCCGATCCAGCCCACAAACTGATTTTATCTGGCTCGCAAAAGATTTATCAAACAAACAATTTTGTTCATAAAAATAGACTATTAGATAATTACTTATGTGAAATATAAGATTGAAATTTTTTGCTTGATATTCTTTTAAACCCATGTGGCCTGCGATATCAAGAAGGTTGCCGACTCTTGTTCTCAATAATCCTTATCCCAAACAAGACCAAATATATACATTAATGACAATGAACTAAAAATTATGAAATTGTTTTTGTGCACTGCTCCTTCCTTACTGCCTATTCGAGGCATTCCCCTATTTACACTTAAAGGCTAAGCATGAGAAAGGTAAAATCTAGAGGAAATGAATCTGTGTATGGTGGAAATACAGTAGAAAACCATTAAGTAAAAACTACTCTCAGTAGGCTACACGCAACCAGAATTCAAAACCTGATTCGTTTGTCACCAGCAATCCAGTTTATTACAAGATGGGTGCTTTAGCTCAAGTAAATGACTAAGGTTAGGTTATAGTGGCGATACAATTATTTGTTTAGTTATATTATTGATTTTAGTGCTTACACACCTAAGAATGGTTTCCCACTTGTGCCCAAGATTGCTTTAGCTGCATTCTGCTTCCATGTGAACTGAATAAATCCACAGCCCACAAGTTTACCATCTGCTTTTCGCAACAATTTAACTTCAGTGATGTCTCCAAACTTGCTAAAATGTTCCTTCAAATTTGTTTCTGTTACCTGTATAGTAAATACATTTTTTTAATACACAACATTGATGTCTGTAGATGCTATTGAGAATAAAAAAATAAAAAACTTTATGCGTGTCTTCGAATTTAAAGACTTAACCATACATATGTTTTAGAAACAAAAGAATTGGCATCAAACGGCTAAATTTAATAAACAATGAAAGAAGGCTTGAGAGGCAAGGTCTACACACTAAAAAAAAGTAGGCTTTAGATTTTGCGATTAAAATACACCATAGCACATAACAGTAATTTTTAGGGAGCATTTCAGCTGTAGAAGGGTCCAGGTGTGCCTATAAAATCGTTGTAGTGTGTTGTGTTGTAAATTGTAGCTTTCCAAGACCTACATTTTCCTGGCAAGTGTGTAAGACTTGCCCCTCTCTTGTTTTTTCAAACTGTTTGAGGAAAAATTTTGATTAACTCTTGTTAGTAAACTTTCAAATTGATACAGAATCTCACTGTTAAAAAAGAAACCTTATGAAATAAATAGATAGCATAAAAAATGCTGAATCATTTTTGGCACATAAAATCCGTGTTTTTTCACAGAAATCAAAATGGCAACCAGATTCTCCATGCAAATCGAAAAACTGGTAAAGGACAATTATTATACGTGGAGACAACAAATAGAAGCAATTCTTATAAAGAGTGACCAATGGGAATATGTTGATGGAACAAATTTTAGGTCGGCAAACAGAGGAAGGTGCCGTCATTGCAGCCATTGTTTTGAACAGTTTATCAGTTAAGAAGGACCACCAGAAAAGCAACTCTTCTGAAAAAGATTTTGTTCATAAAAATGCATGAGGGGTAAAACATGGTGGATCACCTTATGATTTTTCTCAATACATTTGATAAACTCAACAAAATGGATATTCACATTTCTAAAGAGTTCTTAACTATTGTGTTATTGTACAGTAGGTCAGATAGCTACAATAATTAATTTTCACTACAATATAGAAGCTAGAGATGAATTGCTGGATAAAAAATGATTGAAAGTAAAACATCTCGATGAAATAAAGGAAAAGAAAGCAAACTTAAAGGGTATGGGTGCTTTTTATGTAAAATCTTCCAGAGGGCAAAATGGAAACAAAAACAAATCATCAGATAAAAACAGTTCAAATCAAAATACTAAGACAAGTCAAAACCAAGGCCAAGGTTGTGCGGAGAAAAAAAATTAAAGTTATCAAAGAAGCCTAGGCACAAGGTGACTAATTGCTGAACAAAAATTTGAAATGAAAAAAGAGTTTCAATGGCATTAAAGCAAATCCATGCCGTATCATAGAGATCGTAGCTTTGTTGTCATCATCAGAGAGCTCTCTCTATGTGCAGCCAACACAAAGAGTGATGTGTCGACAGGGGAGCAACATATATGTGCCGCAACAAGAGTAGTTTTTCAGAACCCACGCCAACCTTAAATCAAAGAGTTAGGTTAGTGGACAACCACATGACCGACATAAAAAAGGAATGGAACCTCACCAATGAACGATTGGAAAGGATAAGACAAGTTAGTAGAAATGAGGTAAAAGAACAAGCTTTTTGTACCCGCAAATTTTCAATTTCAAAAATTGTTCTAAAGGAACAAAGCCATGTGTTTTAAAGGAAATATTGATAAAATTGTTGATAAAAAGGTAAAGTGCTGATGAATACCCGTGGATGCAAAATTTGTATTTTATTGAACCCAAGTGCCAAGTGAAAATTCAACATATATATAAGAGTCTGGCTTACCAAAAAGTTTGTGTACTGAAGCAATTGTCCCAGCTGCTTATATCTAATAGTGATGTCCATCAAAACAGCTGGAAGATCAAACCCCTTACAAAGTTTGGTAAGGATTAAAACCGATAATTAGGACATTTCAAGACTTTTGTTTGCAATAAGTGTCTGAATAAAGGTAAGTTTGATCCAAGATACAACGCAGGTATTTTTGAGGGATACCCCACAGAATCAAAGGCATATCAAATTTGGGATCCAGAAAAGTGTAAAATAGTGAGAAGTCAAGATGCTGAAAATTTTAAAACTATCAAAGTTTTGAATGAACAAAAATAATCTGCAAACTTTGAACCTACTTACTTAGATGCTGATTGCTGTGTGTAAGACAGTATTTCTGAAGAAGCTGATAGGTGCTTATATAAATCCCGAGAAAGTGATCACATTAATCTTGATACTGAGGTTAGTGATAATAGCCTCCAATCAAATAATTCAAGTGAAATTATTCCAGAAAACTCAATCCAAAACTGCACAGTGATTAAAAATAAAGATGGGGCCTGGTCAACCTAAATTGATTAAAATTGCTAAGCCAGGAAGACCAGAAAAATCATTAATTTGATTGCGCAAATGCCCAAAAGTGGGAGCTTGGCTTATGAAGACAGAGTAAATCCGTCGGTAAAATAATCCTTAGTAGGACTGTATGCAGCAGGACATCGGAAAGAAATGGAAGCCGAGTTTGACGCTCTGAAACATTGATGCCTCGCCCAAAAAATAAAAGTGTCATTAAATGTCGATGGGTACTCAGAACGAAGTATGGACCAGACGGTGAGATTGAACGCCGCCAATCTAGATTGGTAGTGAAGGGCTACGCTCAACTTCTTGAGATCAACTTCCATTAAACCTTTTCGCCAGTTGCTCGCCTTAGCTCCATGAGGTTAGTTTCTGCTTTAGCAGCAGAGTCGTGCCTTACTTTGTATCAGCTTGATGTTGTTGTAATAACCTATATAAACAAAGATCTTGATGAGCAGATCCAAACAGAGAAAGCGGACGGTTTTAGTAGTCTCGGAATGGAGAATCTAGTTTATTTGTTTGAAAATGATATACATGGACTAAATCAGTAAGTTGTTTAAAAAGTTGTACGAGAAATTAGAGTTCTTCAGGCTAACATTATTAGAAAGCAACAAGTGTGTTTATTATATGAATGGTGTTTGTGTGACTCTTATCTGTGTATAACCCGACCGGGTAGTAAGACGCGGTGCTAATAATAATGACTCTTATCATTGCTGTCTATGTAGATGATTTAATCATCGCAACAAACAGCAGAGAAGTTGACACTAGAATGAGATATGATTTGTCTCAAAAGTTCCACATGAAGAACATAGGAAAGCTACACCGTTGTCAGGGAATTTAATGTAAACATGTCAGCATATCACAAAGATCCTATATAGAAGACATTCTCAAGAAGTTCAGGATTCAAGACTGCAAGCCAGTGAACACTCCATTAGATGGAAACCGTAAGTTATCCAAAGACATGGAGCCATCTAGGAAAGAGGAGGCAGAGGAAATGAGTGGAGTTCAATGATGGCAGCTTGTCGATTCTTTGATGTATCTCATAGTATCGACATGACCTGACATTGCGTATGAAGAGAGCTCCTTGAGCTAAGATAATGAAAACCTTGGGAAAGTACATTGGGTTGCAGTGAAATGAGTTCTACAATACCTAAATGGTACGAGATACTATGAACTAGTCTACAAGATATCAGGTGCTGAAATGATTGGATATGTGGATGCAGACTGGGGAGGAGCCCTTGACGACAGGATATTGTACACAGGTTACAGTTTTTAATTGGCAAGCTCTGGTGTGACAAGGAAAGCAAGAAAACAATACACTGTGGCTCTTTCGAGCACTAAAACAGAGAATATGGCTCTCACAAAAAAAGCAAAAGAGATAATTTACTTGCGAAACCTGTTAAAATAAATTGGTATTAGAGTGTCCATGAGAAATTGGCCCTGATTTATTGTGGCAATCAAGGAGCAGAAAAGCTCATGCATAATCCAGTGTACCACTCGCATACCAAACAAACATTTATGTTTTTCTATCCACATTTCCTGTATCTTCTTCAAAATATATATTACAAATCACCTCAAAAAGTGAAAAGAGGTTTTCCTTAAAGAGATATATTACATCAAACATATCGGCATCACTAAGAGCGCAAAATTTTTGAGTGAGGAGAAATCAACATGAAGTACATTCCAACGAATGAGATGATAGCTGATGTGCTGACCAAAACTCTTTTCAGATCAAGCCATCATTAGTTTAAGGATTTGGAGTGAGAGACATTAATATATTAATTAACACATGTTTGGTAAGGGGTGTTATGTATAGTAAATAAACATTTTCTTAATACTTACTTTGAAGGGCAAATTTCTGACTATGAGCCTTCCTCTTTTTTGAATTGGTTTCTCTTTATTCGTAGTTTTCTTGACTGCTCCTTCTTCTTTAACATCCTTTCCTTCATCAAATTTTCTTTTAGCTTTTTTCTCTTTGACTTTCAACTTCAAATGAGACATTTCGTCATTTTTATTTTCCACCCCTGCGTCTGAATCTAAATTTTCTTCTTTAATTTCAATTTCAGAATTAAATTCAGACGGAAGTGGTTCATAATTTGGTTTAAGAAGAGATCCTGAATCTTGCTCATTACCAGACCGACTGATGATATAGGATAACTTGGATCTAGCAAAGTCAACGTCAATTTTCCTTCCTGTAAAAAAGTAAATTTCCTTTAATTTACAGAAAATCAACAAGTAAACCAAAACTTATTTTAACTTTGTTACCAAGGATAAAATATTATTTAACTATCAGAATCAATGTAGCATAATTTTGGGTTTTCAAGAGTGTTATTAGAATTTTGAACATTTATAATGTCATAAACTTCTAAGCATTTATTTATAGACTCAGTGAAAGCTAGATTATGATCCATTAGAATTTTAATTAAAATTTATCAGAGGTGGTTTGATCATTGTCTAAGGGAATGGTATTCAACCTTTTTTTTACACTTACCTTCAGCTTTATACCCCAAAATTGTTGGTGCATAATGCAAACTATACATAATAATTATATATAATTTACATCTAAAATAAAAATATGATGCTCCAAGTTTGAATGTCCTTACATCCAGGTATCTTGTGGCCATCCCTAAATTTGTCCCTGATTATTCAGTGTTTATCATGAAACTGTATGGGTGGGTTTTTTTTCTTTAATCTTACGTTCCCCCTAAGATGTTTTTGCATACCTCCATGGAAGTAAGCAGATCTCAAGTTAAATATCACTGGTCTAAAGCACAATGCATGAATGATTATAAGCATAGATCAAAATTACTTAGAGAGACTCTCATGAACCCTCAAATTCAATGTCAAAATATGTAGTCTATATCCTGGTTAACGAATTTATTACAAACAAGTATGGTCTCCCAAACAATTGCATAACAAATTAAATTGTCTATTTTGACTCCTGCAATTTGAAAAAAAAAAAGAAGCCAACTATCAAAAATTACTTTTCATTTTACAAGATTTCCTAAACTATTTTTCAAAACTAAAAGCAAATTAAAGAGCCCTGCGTTGTGTGATAAATCACTAGTGTCAAAATTTTACACGATCAAAACACAAAATATTTAGATATTTGAAGATTAATAGTAAATGAGAACAATCACACAAACATCAAAATTAGTTTGGTCTCTTACTCATAAAATGAAACTTGTGCCCATCTTTTTGAGAGTTTGTTTTTCCACACAAAGTCTAAGCTTCAAAGGGTGGCTAGCTCATGGTGTCCTCTTTAAGAATTTCATAACTATGCTGTAGTTGAAAGAATGAAGATTAAATTAAGAATAAATGTGATAAAATATATATTAAAATAAAAATTGCTTTAAGATTGTAAGCAAGCATACCCATAAAATCTTTTCCATTTGTGGCCTCAATAGCTTTAGCAGCTTTCCCTTGATTGGCAAATTGAACAAATCCACAACCAACAATACCTCCATCTTGTCTTCGTAGCAGCTGGATTTCCAATATGTTGCCATATTTGCCAAAATGCTTTTTGATATCATCCTCGGTTGTCTGTGGAAAAAAATAAAAATATATCACACCTAAAAAGTAAAAAGATACTAACTATAAATATATTTTCTCCAGAAAAATAATTTTTCTAGACTAGAAAAAAAAGTATGGTATTCTAACAATTTGTTTTAAGAAAAATCAAACTAAAAATGTTGTCAAATGATATAAGTAATTAGGTACCAAAGAAAATGAGTTCAAAACAATTCAAAGTTAATCTGACAATGAGCATAACAACAAATAGAACATTGCAATAACACATTTCAGTGGCCGCATGGTTTAAACATCACTCTCACAATAGACTAGACTACCAACATCAGGGAAGTTGGAGTTCAATTCCAGTCAGGTGAATTGAGGCTGGTTTTCCCCAGATGGTCCTCAATCTCTCTCCATACAAATATGGGTACGCGTTATCTAAATTCAACCTTCCTCATCCCTAACCCATTAGCATAATTAGTACATAGGTGAACAACCCAAATGGTTAGAAAGAAGTGGTGCTAAGAAAAACAATAATTAAAAACATAATTTTAATACAATTATAATGTAGGCCTAGGCCTATGCTATATCAAGAGCCTGTATCATGGTACAGTCTATTAACAAAGAAAACAGGTACCGGTACCTACAAGATTATGATTGAACCAGAAATCACATTTAAGTGAGGTTTTCAGTATTCTTCACTTGACAACAGCAAAATTTAAAACAATTTTTTTAGTTTGTATCCCTTTAAATACTAGGCTATATATATATTTCTTTTAATTTTTTTTAAACAAAACAAAATCCTTTTATTTGTGTCAATGTTATTTTTTTTATTTTTTTTAAGCACCGCGTCTTACTACCCGTTCGGGTTATACGCTTAAGTACTAATTACTCTAATGGATTAGGAATTAGGAAGGTTGAATTTAGAGGAAGTGAACCCGCATTTGCGTGGAGGGAGAGTGGAAAACCATTTAGGAAAAAAGTTCACCCGACCGAGATTCGAACCTTGATCTCCCCAATCCTTGGTGGTCTGGCTCAACACGACTGGCGCGTTAGCCAACTACGCTTCCAAGGCGGGTTGTCAATGTTATTGTTTTTAAAAGTGTAATAGAGAAAATGATGTAAATCTAGTTTGAGTAATATTACCTACCTAAGTTATGTGTTATCCACAGGATGAGATGGGTTCTTAAGCAACTAATGAACACTCACGTGATAAAAATAGACGTGATTGCTGGTGATGCTGGAGTCTAGGTTCAAATTTTGATGGAAGGCAATGGTTGATTTTCACATTTAATGCATTCCTGTGGTTTTACATTCCTTCTGCAAGTAAATGTTAATGCCTTCCCTCCACAATAAAATTGAAATTATTATCATTTATAACCCTGCTAAATGCATCGGTAGACATGAAGACTAAATGTCAGGTTCATCAAGTCTGGTTTGCCGGAATGGGGAGGTCATGGCTTGAATCCTGGTTGGGTGTATTGAGGCTGGATTTTCCTAAAAAAAAATTGTTTCCCATTTTAACTCTATGCAAATATTGGTACACTTCCTCTAAAGTTTACTTTCCTCGCCCCTACTGTGGTAAAATTTAATTAAATATGGATATCCCTGATAAGGTAGTCAAGACAAGATGGAAAACAAACCTTAGTGTTGAAAGTACTAATAAAAAATAATAATAAGTTGCTATGGACAAACCTACACTGACAAGATGCACATTGTGGTTAAATTACTAACCATCAAAAGATTTTATATAGCCTTTATAGAAAGTAAAGTCATTGTTTTTGTTTAGTCACTTAATAAAGTTGACTCTCCCAAAGTAGCCCTGGAACAAATAAAGTAAGCCCAACTGAACAATAAATTTTCAATTAAGAATTTCTCAAACTGTATTAGGAAGTGTAGCCACATTTTCATGGAGAGTAGGAAACCATTTAGGGAAAACCATCCTCAGTACACCCAACTGGGATTGAACCACAATCTCTCCATCATTGGCAATATAGTCTATTGCGAGAGTGACGCCTTAGACCATGCGGCTACCAAAGTGGGTTTCAAAAAGTTGATTTTATGTTCATACTGGCTATTTATTAATATTTGAGAGTATTGTTATTACTTACCTTGAAAGACAAATTTTTTATTACCACCCTGCCTTTTTTGTCAATTTGTTTGAATTTGTCATTCTTCTTTTTGAATTTATGTTTAGCAGTGATGTTTATGTTTGTTTTTTTAGATTTCTGTTTTATATCTGTAAACAAAACAAACAAAAAAGTTGTGTTGCATGTTAAAGAATAACTGTGATGAAGATAAGTGAGAGATGTTAATTTCAATATACTGTACTGATCAAGTGGTAAAGTATTTTATGTCAATTGTATAGCTTGGCTTGGGAAAGCATTAGTATAAATAATATATTCTTATGTTGAAAATCAAGTTAATAAACAAATGCATTATTTTAGTCCAACACAAAAATGTATGAGGGTGGACCGAAAAGAAACCGGACTTTTGCTCTAAATAATTAATTTATTAAGTTGTTTACAAAATTCTTTCAGTCTCCTTCAAAGTACTATCCATTAGATGCGATGCAATTGTCCAGTCTTTTTTCACACTGTATGAAGCATCTCTGGAACTCTTCAACTTTGATATCGTCCAGTGCCCTTTGCAAAGCTGTTTTTACAGCCTCCACATCATCAAAACGCTTCCCTTTTAGATTTTTTCATTCTCGGGAACAGAAAAAAGTCACACAGGGCTAGGTCTGGCAAATACGGAGGATAAAAGTGCTGATTAACAGTGTGACCAGGGAAGACAAATTCCCAATGCACAATTCCACAAACCTCGAAAAAAAACAATGATCATCGTCTTAGCATTGTCTTGCTTTTTTTGGTTGGAGGGATTTGGGGGTCTTCCACTGGCTAGACCCTTGCTTGGTTTCAGGGTCATATCCATAACACCAACTCTCATCACCTGTAATGACCATGGTCAAAAAGTTTGGGTCACCTTTAATCTGATTTTTCAAGTCCTGGCTCAAATTCAAACGAATGGTTTTTTTGATCCTGTGTGAGCAAGCGAGGAACAAACTTAGCGGCAACACGTCTCATTTGCAAATCCTCAGTCAAAATCCAGTGGCACGAGCTCCAACTCACTCCTGTCTGTTCTGAAATTTTGTCGATCGTGAAACGACGACCCTCATAGATTTTTTGGCAGATTTTTTCAATATTTTTGTCGTTTCGAGATGATGAAGGGCACCCAGAATGAGCATGATCTTCAACACTCATCTCGCCACGTTTAAAGCACCCAAACCACTCAAAAACTTGTGTGCGGCTCTCTTGAAAGCCTGTTGAAGCATTTGGTAAGCTTCCGTTGCCGATTTTTCAAGCAGGAAGCAAAATTTCAAGATACTCTTTGTTCCTTTAAATCTGCCATAACAATTTCGCAGGCAGCAAACGAGAACAGTTGAGAAAAACAACATTACAATCAAACGTAACCTTCTACGTAGACGCCGCTTGGGCAACTGATTTGGGAAGGTCTCTAGTAGACCCACCTAGCGGGAGAACTCTCTACTACGCCTAGGAATGGCCATGTGCTTTCAATCCGGTTTCTTTTGGGTCCCCCCTCGTATGTAATATATTTGATACTAATTTGTTTCACCATAAAGGACATTATTGATTGAACTGGTACAATGCAGCTATTAGGATATGCAAATGATTTAGCTTTGTTGGGCAATAGTATGGAAACTGTTTCAAGAAATGCAGAGATTTTATTACAGGCTAGTAGGGAAATATGGAATAGTATATGATCACACAGAGAACACAAATTGGGGTCAATAATTTAGAGATTACTGCAAACAACATATCATTTGACAGGATCAATGAGTTTAAATATTTAAGAAAATTTAACTAGCAAATGATATCAGATTGGAAATTAGAAAAATAATATAGTCAGGAAATGTATGCTATTACTCATTATGTTATTGACATCTCGTCTGCTTTCAAGGAATGAATATGGTAACTAGGAATATACAAACCAATAAATATACTGGTTGTTCTATATGGGTGTGAAACGTGGTCGCTTACCTTACATGATGAAAAACAATTTAAGATGTTTGAAAACAAGGTGCTTATGAATCAATTTGGTACAAAAATGATGTGGTTACTGGGGAGTGTAGGAGGTTACATAATGATGAGTTACAAATCCTGTACTCATTCCAAGACATTGTTAGGATAATCAAGTCTCATAGATTATTGTGGGTAGGACATGCAGCGTGAAGGAGAGATTCTAGAACTTTCTTCAGGGTACCCACTGGTAAACTCAATGGGAAGAGACCATTAAGGGAATACCTAGATGCCCATGGGAGGATAACATTAGAATGGACCTGAAAGGAATAATATGTAATGAGGTGGACTGGATAGAACAGCTCAAGATAAGGATAGGTAATGTACTTATTGCAAGTGCGGCAATGAACTATTGAGTTACTAATGCAATAGAATAAATAATAAAATAACTATTTTGGCTGTATAGTAAAACTTTGGTAGAATGTGATTTATGAATTACTCCTAACCATATAAGTGAAAAAAATGTGAAATAGGTTGAAAGTATTATCTTTTGTGTATTATAAAAAACTATAGGGGCCTGGCCTACCTTCTTGACTCAATACAACATAATATATATAAGGGCCTACTTGTGGGGGTGCTGTAGCCCTGCAGATTTTATGGAATAGCTGCCAAGGATACTGATTAGTAAGAGACTACATCACCAAACATTCTATGTGTAATTAACTTATTTGCTACTAGGTGTATACTCTTTACCCAGAAATAATATTTAATTTAACTCTGAATTCCAACTTCCCCTTTCCCTCATTCAAGATTCCGTGGTCAGCTTCGCGCGGGCTTGTATTGTAGTGTTCTCGGTTGGCACGTGTGTTCAAAACAGACTAGCTTCTCCTTATGTTTTAGAGTGATCTCACTAATTATGAATATTTTTAATGACACAATAAAAGAAGAACCAGGGGTACCCTTCGGCATCAACAATCATTATACCTACATATATTGTTCCTTCTTGTGAAGCACTTTCATTGAGGGGTAGAAAGGAGGGACAGTTTGGAAATAACATTAAAAATCAACTTTTAAATGAAGACATCTTTTATTTCAATACCTTTTCCAAAGTAAAATATTTTTTTCTTGCGGTATTAGCAACACTAAATACAAGTTGTAATTAGTCTAAAAGTAAGATGCTTGTAAGCATGAACATGCTTATTTTCATGCCCGCAAGCCTCAGATTCGCCCCCTGATTCTCCTCTCTAACTTCCCCCTCAGCTACCATTGCGACCATGTGCAACACCAACGAAACACTTGCAAATCCGCAACTTAAACATGAAACAAAGACCACGTATGAATTTCAAACATTGAATCTGGATGAATTTTGTGTAAATTACATTCACATTTACCAAAAAGTAGTGTGTTAGCAATCCGTTCGATTGTACCATTTTCTTAAGTCCAGATTTTCAACTTTGACTCTCATAAAAACCAAACAATTTTGTCGACAAGGAGTGGAAAACTATTTTCTGCTCTGTCAAACAACTAATATTCAAGAACTGATGAAAATAAAACAATGCTAGCCATCATTAATTTTTAGTCTTTTTTTTTTGTACCATTAAATAGGATTCACACTCATAGAACTGTGTCATGCTGGAAACAACATCAATCAGGTCAATGTGAGTTATCTTGTAAGACTTTTGTTTGATTAACACTCACAGGACTATGTGCTGACCATCCTGTTGTCATACTCTAAATGCTAATGACAAGTGTGAATCCACCTTCATGCTACCAGTGTTACATTATTTTTTGTATAAAATGAAGAAGTGACTAGAAAATAATACTTTTTAAGAGTCCTTTTTTAATCATTCCTCAAAATAAGGAGGTGAATTTGATTTTCTGTAGTATGTAGGATTATGGTTGGAATAACAGTTTTAGAAAATACAAACGTAATTTTTGGGGTCAGCATAGATGACATTTGACTTAATTATTAGTATTAGTATTAGTATTAGTATTAGTATTAGTATTAGTATTTGTATTAGTATGTGTTAGTATTAGTATTAGTATTAGTATTAGTATCAGTATGTGTTAGTATTAGTATTAGTATTAGTAATCACAATACTTGAGGCGTGAATAAATGAAAGTATTTTCACTAACGTTTGTGATTGTCATTTATTGTTCTTCCTACCAAAATCATACAATATGCCTACCAAGGGAGGCATCATGAGAAAAAGATTGGAAAGCACCGTTTCAAACAATTATCAATTTTACCATGCAATAATTATTTAGGATATAGTTTTAAGGGTTTCACATCCTCAAAAATATTTAAGCAGCATAGCCAACCAATTAGTTTGTTTCTTTCAACAGTTTACTTTTATTAATTTTGGAAAAATATATTTTATTTAAAATTTACCTACATATAGATTTGTTACTAAGTCTAATCATATATTGTTGATATTTCAAAAGTAAAAAATAAAAACTATGTTGAATATGTGAAAGGTAGGCCTACTACCCTCATAAGTAGTTTCAGTAGCAACCTTATTGGTTAGTCCATAGTACGCAGTGAGGGTGGGATTCTTTAAAAATAATTCTATGTTATATTATGGAAAATGTAGTACTGTGTATTTTACTATCTATAAACTTAAACAAAAGTAAATTTTCAATTATAATTAGTAAAATTAATAGGCCTGCTGTAAAACAATTCTATAATAACTTAACTTAATTTTTCAAAAATTAAAAACTTATCTTAATCAAATAAGAAAGTATATATTTAAAAGAATGTCACAATATAGAACCAAAAGTATTTTAATACTTAAACAATAGGTGTGATCGATCCTTGTAAGCATTGGCTTGCCTACTTTAAGTGAAATAAAACCTTGTTTTATGTTTACAAATATATTTAAATCAAAAACCTAAGTTAACATATTTAATAATTTTGGCTGCATCGTTGTTTGAGCTTTGTATTTGTGAAGCATAATTGTGGGTTTGTCCCTACCAAAATCCACCTCAAACTTGCTTCTAAATCATTCAAATGGCATAAGGGATGAAAGGGAGGGGAAGAGGGTAAGTCACATTCCCGTTCTTTGAGGAAAAATAAGTTAAATTTTAACTGCCTTTTGCTGCCATAGACTACTTTGGCCGAATGATTTAGGTCAATGTGACTAAAGTGCAGTGTCAGTTTTACATCAATTGAGTGTTTAGGAATGCTTTAACAAGTCTTGATTCACATTATTCTTTTCTAACTCTTTTATTCTCTGTGCAATATCTAGTTTAATCAAGAATGATTTTAAACAGACAACATAATTAAACAGATGTTATTCTACTAAAATTATGTATAGGTAGGTCTATAAATAATTTATAATATAAATCCCAGAGATAAAAACAAGCCCTGGAACATACTTAACCCAAACTTCACATTCAAAGCCGCTTGCCCAGCTCCCCTGAGGCCACCAACCCCGCTGTACAGTAATTAACATTTTTATTACTATAAATTATCCCACAAAACCTAACCTTTAAGGAGTCAACAACATGTGCTAATTGAAATTCTGGAACTTGAAATATATTTGCCAAAATGTTTTTGAAAGAGTTAAAAATATAAATTTGAACACTATATTACCAATTTATCTTTATTACTACTTACTAGGTGCCATAACTTCACTGAAAATGACTAATTTAATTTAATATATCAACCCTACTAAATGACGTCTTTAAATTTTTACATGTGTGCGACTTCAAAACATAAGTCTTTATTTTTGAGATGTTTTTTATTTACTATTCAGTCTGTTCTGTACCAACAGTATTGCAAATTCAACAAGGCCTGGCGTTGATATATGTAGCGCTAGTAGGGTAATGGCAAAATCTTAAAACACTTGACTGAAACTGGTTGATGAAACGCGTAACTAGTCATGGCTTGTTGAAAGAGACAAAGCTGGACTACCAACTCCTAAGTGTAAAGTGTTAAAAACATCCTCCAATACATTTAATCTTAGAGACAATCTTTTGGGTTCTCACAAAAGTGTTCACAGGTGAGTTTATTTATTCTGGTAGTTGAAATGTAAAAATGGTGTTTTAAAATTATGCCAATATTTCTTTAAGTGTATCTTTGGTAAAAAATGTTTTGGTTACAAAATTCAATATTGGTATAGTTCTATTTCTAAATCTGTTTTTCATCTTTTAATTTTTTTCAGGCCATTTATGACTGTGGGAATCTGCAACTAAAAAATTGAAATGACTCCGTTTCATTCTGATCGATTAAGTTATATTTATTACCAATTTAATTCTAAATTTTAGCAACCCCACTACTATTGACAGACTATCGATAGTATCTAAATTATCGATAGAACTGAATATCAATATTTTCCCAACCCTAGAGTGGACCTGCTCTGGAGACCATAGGCATATTTAACAGTTCTGTTCGGGTCGCCTGCAATGAGCAATTCTCTCTGTACTTTCCTGCGTTTGACTCGTGGGAGCATATCCACTCCCATGCTTTTTCGCGTTGCCGTCGCAACTGTAAACATGACAGAAAAAAATCTGCCTTTTCAGTTCCATATGTCGAGTGGATAGTGGGTGTGGCAAGTTTGGAACTGGAGAACAAAAAGCGCGCTAACTTGTATAATAGACTTTACCTAAAATCTTTAATTGTTTAATAAAGTTGACTAATTTTGAGTTGTCTACAAGAAAATGTTTGCACACATTGGGACAGACGAAAAAAATATCTAATTCCGTCATTTTTACTACAGAAGGTATAAAATAATTGATTTACATCAGTAAGTAATTAGGCCTGGGTACTTATTTACTCCTGACACCCAATCTACCTTAAATTATTGTCAATGGAGACATTATCTTTACACCTACACCTGGTCTTCCAAAGTGTATTTTTCATCTCCCTTAAAAAATATAGACCCAACGAGAGTTTTAGAACCACTTGGCTGTAAACTTTTTTTCACAAAGAGTTTTTACACATAACTTTTTTTTTTGCCGAACAATATATTTGTGGTCGCAAAAAGGAGTGTATCTAAAGTTTTAAAAAAATTAGGGGACCTAAATAAAATTGTAGACTTCAGTTGCAAGTTAAATAATAATAAAAACCATAATTTTCCAAAAATGAGATTTAAAATAGTCTCGGTCAATTAGAAATAGGGCCAGTTTCATAGTCAAATTTAGTACGCCTCAAGTGCGGCTCTACACTAAATACAGCCCGACACCTACCTAGAACAGAATGGAATGGGCCAGTTTCGCATATGAAACTGGCCCATTCCATTCAATTTCAGTCAATTTCAGGTAGGTGACGTCTTGTATTTAGTATAGCGCCGCACTTGAGGCGTACTAAATCTGACTATGAAACTGGCCCATTGTCTGCATCAGTGGTTGCATGGTCTAATTAGCTACTGTCATATTAGACTGGATTGCCGGTGATGGGGAGATTGTACTGACACTGTTTTTTTTATTAAAGGGTTTCCCATTCTCTCTCCACACAAAAAAAATGCGGGTACAGTTACTTTTAATTAAACTTACCCCATCATCAGGGATGAACTGGGCCACCGGGACACCAGGAGTTTTCCAGGTGGGCTGATTTGATTTGGGCCTCCCTGCAGCCACTTTAAACTAAAATAAAGCTAGGCAAAATTATTGTTTTTATTAGTTTTCAAACAAAATTTCTCGTGAGTAAGTCTAAGGATGTCCCAGAATACATTATTTGTCGAAGTTGTACGATGGCATTGAATGTAAAACCATCCTGTATGTTGTTTATAAAAAAATTCTTAAACTAAACTTATAAACATTTGTTTAGGGATAGCTGAATGTTACTAGCTTTTTAATCTACACAAGTTAGTGGTGGGTGAACAAGGCCGTAGCCAGGGGAGGGTTTCGGGGGTTCGAACCCCCTCTGAAATTCTATGAACAAAATATATATGGCTTTAGCTATGGTTCAAACAATATCAAAATTAAAATATAAGTACAAATTAGGGAGCTGTGTTACCATAAAAAGCACTGTTTATCCTTTAGAATTTTTTTCTAGCTTCCGGCAATTGGGGATGTGCCCACCAACACCCTCTGAAATTATTGGCTGGCTACGGCCTTGTGGGTGAAGGGTCATTTTTCAAAGTTTGTTATTTCAAAAATATAGGCCTACCAGCTATTGGCTAACCATATAGAAGCATTTTCGCTCATGTCAGTAGAAAGTAGAAACTGACTTTTTAAGTGGACTGAATAGCGACGTAATCATCATTAATACTTGGTTGTGGTTTTTTATTAGTATTTTATGTCCCAGAGAGCCATGGTGGCTCTATTAGAGGAACGGTATACAATTTATTTGGTTAGACACATTAATTATGAATAAAAACAAATGGTATTTGGAATTCTACAAAAAGAAGAATTGCATAGGATCAATTATAATTAAGCTGTTAAAGTTTAAAAAATCAGCAGGTGTTCAATACTTTCAATAAAATATCACAAATATAAAAGAATTACAAGAATGCGCAGTTATAGAATATTGAAAACAAAGAAAAGAAAATAATAGACTAATTATTTAATAATAACTAATCAATGATTTGGAGCAGCAATATATTTTAACAATATGCACACGGCAAATCAACAAGTAGTAATTATTATATTTTATCTTTTGATCAAGAACAAAGTTTGCTTGCGCTATCTTTAAAGCGAGAACTGAAATGAGTAAAAAGATGTTCCCTTTGCCTCATAAACAACAACTTACGCCCAACTATTCTCGTCACAGGTATAAATTTTCAGTTATATGGTTGTAGAACTGTCGACGCGATTGCTTCATATATAGTGTGCACCAACACATTGTACTATATTTCTCATTCATTCAATCTAAGCAAACAATAAAACTCTTACATGTATTAAACAAATATATTTTCAATTGAGTATTACAATTATATCTATTTTTTATGAAAATATTTAATAACTATTATTATTAATAAACGTAATATTTAAAAATGTTTAATTTAATCAACAGCTTTTTTTTAATGTTGGTCATGTTGAGTTTAACATAAATAGATAAAGCAACACAAGAATTTGCATTTTTAGCTAGAAACGTTAAATTATCAAACAATTTCCTATTGAAAACGTGTATATTTTATAGACATTTTCTTTACATTTTTACTGCATAAGATCCATTCCAATAAACTCATCATCATGACTGATGTAAATCTGCGTCAACAGAAGTTAGAACAACAGGTAAATATTAAAACAAAGCCTGTATTCCAACTGTCAACAAGAAAAATAAACTATACCTTTAATTTTATCATCTTATCTTTTTTGTCAAATTATGTTCACCATAGTTTTAAACAAACCAGACTTTTTGTAAATACTAACAGTTGTGTTAATTATAAATTATTTATATTGTGAATGACAGTTTAAAATCATGTCCTGAGCCTAATTATGAAGATGTTTAGTTTCATCTTTCAGGTGAGTATAATCAACCTTCACCTGTGATATTCTTCCGTTAATTTATCTGCCAATAGTATACTTTAATTTTACTAATAACCACCACTTCTTTACTGAATATATTCCATCTTAACTCTGTTCTTTTACAAAAAAGAAAATTTAAAACCTTTCAACATAGGCTTTTTTTTTTGCACACTTTTCACTTGACACTCAATCTTTTATTCTTCACCACTATAGTACACTTGGGACTGAACATCTATTTCTTTAACTCATGATTGGAACGTTACATTTTAATAATGTAACTTAAAACATACTTAGGCCCATGACAAGTACTGGCAGGAATGTCTCATTGAAGATGCTGGAAGCGCCCACCACCCACGCTCATCCAAGAATCCACATAATATATGTTTAGTTCCAAGTGAATTATCGTGTAGTAGGGCCTACAGTAAAATTATATCAACAATTGGCATAAAAACAAAATAAAAACCTTTCATCACAGGTTTTTTTTTTAGCACCGCGTCTTACTACCCGTTCGGGTTATACGCTTAAGTACTAATTACACTAATGGATTAGGAATTGGGAATGAACCCGCATTTGCGTGGAGGGAGAGTGGAAAACCATTTAGGAAAAACCACCCCCAGTTCACCCGACCGAGATTCGAACCTCGTTCACCCCGTCCTCAGTGGTCTGGCTCAACACGACTGGCGCGTTCGCCAACTACGCCACCGAGGCGGGTTTCATCACAGTTATGTCACAGAAATACTGAAAATTGTCTACTTTTTCAGAAACTAATGAGTTCACAAAACATTTCCAGGCCTAAAAGGTCAAATTGGGGGAGAATGGGCCAAAATGGTCATTTTTGCAAATATCTCTAACTTATAGGCTAATTATGGTTTTTATCAAAATATATCAATAATAGTTTTGAAAGATTATAAAATTACCTTTAATATACCTTTTGCTCTACAATAAATATTGACAGGGAGCTTTTTTAAGAATCATATTCTTTTAGTTATACTCAGGGCCAAATTTTAAGCATGTTTTTAGCATTCCTCTCTAAAATGAAGGGTTTTACTCAAAAACAGCTTAACTTATATAAATATTAAATTTTCCAACTTTTTTTTATATGCGATCTAAATTTTACACGTTATGCTATCTTGAATTTATGAAGCTGTTTTTACCTAATATTATGTTGATTTTCTTAACGCAGAATTCACCTGGTTAGTTTCAAAAATTTGGCTCAGTATCAAAAATAGACTTATTTCTCGAATTTAATTTAATTTGATGGTCTATCTTTCTTTTTTTTCTAATCATGCTCTTAAATCTCTACTTAGTCTTTTGCAAGCACATTTTTCATATTTTACTTGTAAAAATAATATTAAGGGGAACAATATATTCCTATTTAGGCCCCCTATTTATACCTTACCTGTATTCTACCAATGCGGGCAACAAAAATTAGGAATATATATATATATTAAATTACCTTGCAGTGTTAGAGATTACTGAAAACCTACAAACAACTTATCATTTTACTGTGTTAAAGAGTTTAAATATTTAGTAACAATTTTAACTAGCAATTAACAATATTAGACTGGAAATAAGGAAAAGAATATGGTTAGGAAATGCATGTTATTACTCGATGATTAAGTTGGTCTCATCTCGCCTGCTTTCACAGAATGTAAAACTCAGAATATACAAAACAATAATTATACATCCATTGTTCTCTTTGACTGTGAAACGTGGTCTCTTACCTTATGTATCGAAAAGAAATTTAAGGTGGTCTATAACAAGATGCTTAGGAAGATATTTGGTCCACAAATGGATGAAGTTACTGGGGAGTGGGGAAGGTTACTTAATTATTAGTTGTTACATACCCTGTACTAACCACAAGACATTGTTAGAATAATCAAGTCTGTAGATTACAGGGAGCAGGATATGCAGTGCGAATGGGAGATTCTAGAACCTTGTTAAGGGTATTGACTAACATACCCAATGGGAAGACTTGGACGTAAACGGGAGGATAACATTAGACTAAGTCTGAAAAAGATAGGGTGTAATGAGGTGGACTGGATAGAACTCAACATACCAATATAGGTGGTGTTCTTTTGTAATTGCAGCTATGAACTTTCGAGTTCCTAATGACATAGAGTAAATAAGTGTTATTAGGGTAAAGAACGTTTATGGTTCCTTTTGAGTAAATATTAAAAAAAAAATCTTACCTTTCAGCGTTATTTATTCCATAAAACACAAAAAAGTGTCGCCGTTAAAATATTTTGATTGGTTGATTAAATAATCATTAATTAATTAAAATGTTTCTATCAGAATACACACATTATAACTTTGTATGGAAATAACTCTTCTCTAAATGTATTAATCCATACAAACTTTATTTTAATTTAATTTCAATAGACTTGGAAGAAGTCTGACACCTTAGATCAATGGGTGGTGTGTCCGGCAACTGAGCTAAGAGTCCTGGGTTCAATTCCAGGGGTGGCCGAAAAATTTATCCTTGGGGAAATGTGGGTTTAACCTTTCACAGTGATGAATTCACGGCCGGGGACCGGATGTTGTGCCTTTCCAAATCTTAAGTTGGATTATAAGGTATATGAAGCTATGACAGGCCTAGCCAGCCAGTAGTGGAAAAATATATGGCTTGAATAAAAAACTGACACAGGCCACAGGCTAGAAACGGTGATAGATATAAGTAAAAAGTAAGTATATTTCAGAATACCATCGAGTCTAAAATTACCCCTTTCTTTTGGTATTAAAATTGCCTAATAAGTGGAGGAAATAAATTGGGAGATGAGATTAGTTTGTTTCAAAACAGTCTTGTAGAAATGATAAGAGTTGGTTCCGAAACTAGGAAGTGTACAAAGTTTGTGATAGGGAAATAATGGAATTGGTATTTAGCAAGAAATGACTGTAGCTTATTTTTTTTACTATAAAGCAGTATCATAGTGGAGTAGAATTAATTATAAAGTTTTTTATTTTGGTTTCTTATTCATGGTTAAAAGGTTTGTAGGGCTCAACTAAAAGTAAATAAAGTTATTCTGAATATTACATCACTAGATTCTAAAATATTAGATCACTAGATTCTAAAATATTAGTTACCTTCTAAATGTTTCTATGAATTTGATTCTCATTATTAAACACTAGCCTTTAAGGGTCATCCATAAACCTAATAATGCTTTTTTTTTACTACCCTTCCCTCCTCTCCCTCCATGTAACACCAAGTTTACATTCAGCTTGACCCTTCCCCTTCCTCCAAACTGTGCTCTGTAACTTTTCACATCAAGAGTTAATGTTGTTGATTCGTAAGGAGTCTTATATGTAAAAGAGTAATTCACAGATGTAGTACAACTTGGAATCAGAAGTCATCTATAAGTATGTTTAGTAACGGTAAAACATTAACAATAATATTATTTTTTCGACATTGGAATTGAAGTTTAAGAGATTTGTGTTACTTAACACATAGAAATGAACCCACCCAGCCCCCCATGTAACACCATGTAGACATTAGAGCTAAGCTCTCTTTATCCCCCTTTTCCCTCTCTCACCAGTGTTACATAGTTTATTTATGATCCCATAACATTTCCAAAAGTTAAAATGTATCAAAGACAAAATTACAAAAAATCTAATGAATTTTATATTGGTTTTGAAGCGTCAGCTAATGGAACAAAAGATGAAACAGAAGAGACAAACTTCTGGAATGGTTCAAGCGTCTGACGCGAGAAGCACATCAGCCAAAGCCCGTAATGGTCTCGCTGCACGGCCAATGTCTACTCAAAATCGAGGACGTGAGCTACATGGTAAGTTTTTTAATGCATTTTTTTAAGTTGTTTCACTAAAATCCATTAATGAAATATATATTACAAAATAACGCATTCTTTAAACAAATAAGTAGCCTACCTATGGCTGGTGTTCATAATCAATACATGGTGAATAGTGCACATTAGGAAACCCTTGCCAGACTAGGACGTTGATTCGCTACTTATCCAGCTTGCTTACCTGAATCAAATAGCCAAAGCTATTATATTACGCTTTTAGTGTGGAATTCTCTATCTAGATATCTTATTCTGAAAATTAAAAAATGACACCTGGACACTGGAATCGAACCCGGGACCTTTGGCTTAGTACACCAATGCTCAAACCACTGAGCTATCCAGGAATCGTCTCATGCCAAGGGTCATTCTTCACTCATATTTTTAAGGCAGAGTCTATGACGGACGTGTGAAAATCGTCGGCTACAAATGTGTGATTTTATTAAGATCACGAGCTATCAGATAATGCAGTCACCTTCTTCCCGGTATTTGGCTTAATGCTGCCACTTGTACAATTATTATAATTGTAAGGGAGTGCATATTTCAGAATCAAATAGCCAAAGCTATTAATTATGCTTTTAGTGAGGAATTCTCAATCTAGATATCATATTCTGAAAATTGAAAAATTACACCTTGACACGGGAATCGAACTCGGGACTAAGCCAAAGGTCCTGGGTTCGATTCCCATATCCAGGTGTCATTTTTCAATTTTCATAATTGCTACCTGAGTTGTAGACTCTTGAGGCTGGCAAACCACTGAGTGCCCTGATAGGCAGAACATTTCCCGCCCATAACGAGGTACAATTACCCCGTCTCAGGGCACCTATAACCCACCATGGTCGTATATAGTGCACAATGTATGAAGTTGATTTGACTAACTTTTATGCGTTATGCAATCAAATTTGTTTCAACAGTAGGCTTACAAGTTAGGTTAATTTTATATTTCAAAATATATAGTTTAATTAATATTAATTTTTGAATGAACCCTCAAGTGAAAGAATTTTAAATAGGCTTAGCTTTTTGGTTCGACAAGCTATTTCACTGTTCATGTTCTTAACATTCATTTTACCACTGCTTTGACCACCCTCTTGGTCTAGTGGTCGGTGACCCTGGATACTGATCTATATGTCCGGAGATCGATTCCCATTAATACCATAAGTGTTTCTCCTGAAAGGGGAACTGTTCCTATTGTCACCATGCTCTTGTTAATTAGGTAATAAGTTAGGTTTAAGATTTCCACTCGCTCCATACATTCATAATAACTATCATCACATCATCTCATTGCAGATAAGACATGTAGACAACCAAGGTATACCCTGGGCAACAAAATGTTCCCACAGTGCAACTCAAAATTTACATACACAGTGAATAAACTAGATACTGTATCTCTCACAGTCAAATATATCTGCCATTTGCTAAAAAAAAAAGTGTAACTTCAGCTGTAGTATGATAGAAAATGTTCAAACTGTGTAGGGACCAGTATACCTAGTTAAGATAAAATCATTAGCATGTCACCCAACTTTGCTACCTTTATACTAAATGTATTGTCATTGATGGATTTGTGTTCTGTTAAACTTTTAAAGCAGCCCTTACTTAATTTTGACTATTTCATTGAATCAACCGGACATTATTGCTTTCTTAGCTTGTAAGCTAATTACTTTACTGTATAGCTATTTTTTTACCAATAATTATTATTTAAAAAAATTGTTTTGTTTAGTCTATATTAAAACTTGTGGGAATTTTGAGAGTCAAACTTAGGTATATATTGTATTTTGTTATCAGGTTATGATGGACCACTGCAATTCACAATGTCTCCGGAAAACCCTGATTCCGTCATATCCGTACAATCAGCCACACCTCATGCCGAAGATGGTAAGTTTTGAAAAACTGTTTTTAATGTGTAGGCTACTTTATGTATCTGCCATCCTCAAACTAAGCTAGTGAATTTAAGTTTTTATATGTAGGCTACCCTTCAAATACCCAAGCAATCTTACCTTGCATTTTTCCACTATGGTATAGCTTATACAATAGAATCACAAGGTTAACCTTTCAGGATAGACAGAAAATACATTTTTTCGAAATAAATATCCTGCGGCCAAAATATTAATGTCTTTCTATTGTTGTTTATTGTGGATAGTAGGGTAAATTGCTCATCCTATATTAAATTTAAAATGCTATTTTAATTTTAATTTTATATACAAATAATTTATCCAAATTATTAGTAAATTTATATTTTTTGAAATTATATGGTTTTCTTAAACATCTTTTGGCATGGAATTTTAAATTAGGAAACCGTACTTGTTCCAAGTAGATTTGTCAGCACTACAGAAAATAGTAAATGCATGTATTAACCCTTTTAGTGCCACGCCTATTCCATAATTTGTGCGCAAAGAGTGCCAAAGGCTTGTTAGGTTTTGTATGCGGAGAATGCCACAGCTATTTTCTTATTTTTGTAAGGGCTTGCAAGAAAATTCACCAAACCTTTATTTATGAAGTGATTATTTTGATTTCTCTTATCATTTTAATCTTGATGTACTGTTCCTTAATAATAATAATAGGTTTTAATACAATTTAATTTCAATATTTTTTTTAATCTAAGGCTAATTAATTTTTTTTTTAATTAATATATACATTTCACTGTTATTTTGTTGTAGTGCATTTAGTTTTATACAAGAAAATAAAGTTTTGAATATATATGATTATAAATAGGAATTACAGGGATTTGTATTTGATATCCTACATCAGATATTCTTGGGCCATTATTGATTACCTTACAGTAAGATTTATTATATTGCTTACCTCAGGAATAAATATATAGGCCTAGTCCTACACATAAGGAATTTTCAAAAAACCTTTTATAATGAACAATTTCATATTTTTCTTACATATTATATAAATTTATAAAGTCATTCACATGACATAACATGAAAATCTAAATAGTATATTTTTCTAAACTCATAACAATTTAACCCATACATTTGAAAACTGTTTACAAAACTATTTACATCAGTATAAATGTTAGCCACATTTATGGTTTTCCATGCAGTTCATACGTAAACTGGTGTTGCACTTAACACATTTAGTACGTGACCATCCACCATTGTAATTGTACTAAACTACCAGTTCCAACAGCAACTATTTACAGTTGATTTTTGTTGCCAACCTTATATAAAATAATAGAGATAAATGTTCTCTTTTCGTTGATATATGACACTACTACACTATTTATCAGGTAAAGTGAGAACTAGCGCAAATCTAGAGAGCTGACCTTATCGGCTCTGGCTATTTTTAACAGTAGTAGGTGGAGCCGATCAGATTGGATCATGGCACTTTTAGCGAAAGTAGGTGGAGCTGATCAGATCGTATCGTGGAATATTTAGCGATAGTAGGTGGAGCCGATCAGATCGGATTGCGGCATTCAAAGTGTTAATACATGGTAAATCCTGTTTTCATAATGAGATTTTTATAAAATGAAAGTATTTTCTTAATCAATGTGTATTTTAAATTATACTTTTGCTTTTTTTTTTCCGGTTTGGTTTGATTTGAGTTATCGATTTACCTATCATCTTGGTATGTCAATTTGTTACCTTCCAAACATCAATGAGTTGAACAGCTTTCAGTTAGGGTATTTAAATTCAATCAGGATGAGATACTTGCAAGGAGAGATACCAAAACGATCACTGAGTCGGAAAACACTCTCATTTTTCTGTGCCAGTGCCATCAAATGAGCTTCAGCTTGTAAAAGGTCGCAGAATCTTTTAAAAGATTGACACATTTCAATAAACTTTTATTATATTATATTTCTTTATATCCCTTTATCCAACAGCAACAGCAATTTAAAATATGAAGTTTTATTTGTTTTTATCTTTCTTTCCTATACCTTTATCCATGTATAACATATTATATTTAAACAATTTTCCTTTACTGGATGTTTAAATTGGGCGACACTTAAGTACATTATTAAACTTTTATATTTTTTTTATAAAAACCGGGTATGCACATGTAGACCACACATCGGTTTTTTCCTGAATAACTGTTGATAAACAAGGAAGATCTGTGACACCTTATCAGCATTTTAAGCTAAATTACTTTGTCTTATATCCTTGATTATGACAGGCTGAAATTTCTTCATTATGTATTGTGGTTAGTGACTATTTTAAAGGTGTTTTATGAAGGAAATATAATTTTACAAGAATTCAGGAACTACAGGTATTCACAAATACTGGGTATCAACGCAGCGCTAGCTACTCGGGATTCAAGTTTGCCTTAATAACAATTCAAAGTTATGAAAATATTTTGAATTCCTCTCTAAACTAATCTTAGATCCTGGAGTTGGCTTAAACAATGAATTAAGGGACATCTAAAAACTAGTTTAAATAAAAGGTTTGATTCCTATCTGATTGGTCAGTAAATCATTATCATTACACTGCTAACATTGTTTTATTCCTCCAATAAACTGTTTGATTTGTTGGTTTCAGAAGTGTCCAGTCAGGTGGAGACGTTAAGATTGTCTGCAGATGATGGTCCAGATGTTGAGGATGAGGAGTCCACCCCGGTGGCTCCCACTACCCCAGATAATGTTCTCACAGCCCCAATAGCCCCTTTCACTGGCCCAGTGAACTTCATCAACTCCAATTCCAATGTAAGGCTTGTGTTAGTGTTAGTTAAAACCTGCAACTAAATTAACTTTCAATCAAGTTTATCCTTACCTTAATAGAGCTAGTTAGTGCCTCATACTCTGTCTGGCTACTTGCTCCACTACAGTACCTATACAAACGGACAGAGTTAAGGTATAATTGAAACACTAGGACAGACTAAACAGACTTTCACTTTTTCACCAACAATTTACGAAATGGAGGCTCGAACCTTGTGAAAATTCTTATTTTCTTCAAAGCCTTTAGCTAAGTATTTAGCTCGTGCCGAGATGCTCTTAGGAGTGAGCTCTCTTGTGTTTAGGCTCGGAGGGCTGCATACAATCTAGAATCCTTGAGGATATTAGAGATTAAAACAGTTGAGAAAATACTATATTATTAAAAAAATAATAGTTAGAATTTGTTTTAGATTTATATTGATGCAGCCCAAACATAATTAAACATCATAAATATAACCTGGACAGATGATTTAACGTTTAACTGACTTTATAGATGTATTATAATTTATAACTAGAAGTGTTAACATTTAGTTAATATGTTTACTTTCCATCTCCTATAATGTTTTTTTTTTTTCACGATTTAAATTCACATTAAAGAGTTGTACGCAAAATCAGATTTGGATTAATAAAAAAGAGGTTTTGATCCAACTTTAATAAAATCTAAATACCAATTTCTTGTTCTTTCAACTGATTAGTGACCCAAACACTGATGAATGTAGAAGCATAGCCTTTATTTAGCTTGCAAAAGAATTTGGGCTGCCAAAAAATGCATATAACTAATTATATATCACTTGCAAAAGCTTGCAACAGCTAAGCACGATATTAACACTGTCACCATATTGTTATCACAACTATAAATATGACCTATCTACAGTATACTCACAAAAATGATATAGTATGAATAGTTTGGTTATTTTAATTACAAAAATTAGTAGCAACTTATTAAAATGTTTAAATACAAATTTAAGAGATTTCAATGCATGGACAATTTCAAAAAACAGTGCACATCCATCAACTTATTTTCAAAGCCAGAACGATGAAAGAAACAAGATGGTGCATAATGGAGATGAAATGCAGGGAAAGAGCGAAGAAATTGGTTAAATTTGGAATGTGACTGTAATTATAACCAGACGAAAGAGTGAATTGACAAAACTCAAAACAGCAAAAGTATTGCTGTAGGCTTTGTGAGTGTATTGGTTCACTTCCTATATTAGTGGTTAATAATGGAATATAATGTCACAAATTTGGGTGACATTATTTTAATCCTCTATTTTATTATAGGTCATATGTGTGATTGATTAGGTTAATTCACTGTTATGAGTCTGAACAATCGCAATTAGATATCACACATGCTGCTGATTCCCTTTATAGGAAGCTCTGTTGAGTAATAAATGTTAGGATCATGATTGTTCCGAAATTTTGCCTGGCCCGAAATGTGTAAAGTCCTATTTAAGACGCAGTGATTTCGATGAAAATATGTATTCTTTTGACGGACAAACATCTGGACAGCTCAACAACTACTAAGCTAGTGATGAGTTCTGCACTTGCCAAGAGTAGGGCTCTGTGAGTACTTGTATTTTGAGCTTCGAGCCGAGCTCGTCCTTTAAGCTCAAGATCAAGATTAAAAGTTTTGTAGGCTCGTCATTTTCGAACTTTCAGTTGATGTACTTAATAATACATTTTTAAAACGCAATAGTAAGTATAGGCTATTTAATTGAGATAATATTTGCATTTCTACTCATAAATAATTTGGTTACTTAGCAAATTGTTAAAAATTAACATCAATTTTCACATTAATAATGTATTAGAGCTTTAAAACTACTTTCGACCAGTAAGTTTATTCATTATTGTCGTTCATTTTGAATTATACTTGATTGAAGTTGTTTACTTGTATTGCCATAACATAGCAATGAAAATAAAAATATCTAAGTAGATTACTAAATAATTGAATAATTATTTTTATGACTTTTAACTGGTCTCTTTCTAAAATAATAATTTATGTTAAATTAAAAATTTAATATATTGTGTATTAATTAATAAGTTTAGCTACAAAACTAGCACTAGTTTAGTTACTATTTAGTTATAGAATTATGTTGGTTAAATTGTCTAAAATTAATGTTGATCTTATTTATTGCAATACATATTTTACCAAACTTACCACATTTATATTAAAAAAGCATTTACTATTTCATATTGTTTGCTAAAAATATTATTTTATCCATATTATTTTTAATTTTAAAGTATGAGCATCAACTTTTATAAGCATTAAAAATTGAATTGAAGTAAATTTCTCAATAAAATAATGTCTAACGAGATACAACGCACATGTGCAACTGTGCATAGAGGAATGAAAATGGAACAGAAGACGTGATCATACACGATTACACTAAGGAATCATAAACAAAACAGAAGACGTGATCATACACAATTACACTAAGGAATCATAAACGAAACAGAAGACGTGATCATACATGATTACACTAAGGAATCATAAATGAAATACTAAACACTTCAAATTTCTAACGGTTTATGATTCTTATGTTTTCTCATAGGGTAAATTAAGTTACTGAAGGATATTATGGGGAAATATTAGCTTATTAAAACGTCGATTTTTATTAACTTTTTATCAAGACAGTGTAGAAACACTTTAAAATAATGTAAAGTGATAGTGAAGGAAGCTAACCTGAAGGAATAGTTAGGTTAGGCCTATATATAAACAAACACACTTCTCTCTTACATCTTGACCCGCCTCGGTGGCGTAGTTGGCTAACGCGCCAGTCGTGTTGAGCCAGATCACCGAGGACGGGGAGATCGAGGTTCGAATCTCGGTCGGGTGAACTGGGGGTGGTTTTTCCTAAATGGTTTTCCACTCTCCCTCCACGCAAATGCGGGTTCACTTCCTCTAAATTCAACCTTCCCAATTCCTAATCCATTAGTGTAATTAGTACTTAAGCGTATAACCCGAACGGGTAGTAAGACGCGGTGCTAAAATTAAATTAAATTAAATTCTTACATCTTTACACTTCCCACTTTTCAAACTTCCACAGTTGCACAATGTTTTGAATTTTTGTAAATATTTATTTTCATATAAAGAGACATTAATGAAAAAGTTATATTTCTAAAAATTCAAAACAATGGGTTACTGTGGAAGTTTTGAAGAAATGGTGAGTGTAAAAGTGTTTGTAGAAATGAAGAGAGTAGTGTGTTTTTCTATCCAGGCCTAATCTAACTATCCTTTCAGGTTGACTTCCTTCACTATCATTTACCTTACATTACTGTGCAGTGTTTCTACACTGTGTTATTTCACATTTCCAAGCCATCATGCAATTATTCATTTTATTACTTTTTTTAATAGTTGTTAGTGTAATTTTAATGTTGTTAAAGACACGAGTGTTGAAACCATTTTAATGATCTTTTCTATAAGGCCCTATTTTTTTTATTTTTTTTCAGTGTTCTTATTTTTAAATTTTTCTTTAGTATGTTATTTCTAAATTAAAAACCGGTATTTCCATTTATTAAGTTTTTTGATAAAAGTATTTATATTTATAAAAATGAGTGTCATTCATATTTTAAGAACATGTGTTTTAGTATATTTTTTAAACCTGAAATTTTAAAGATGTGATACCTATCTACATTTAAAATAAACAAATATATATTCTTAACATTTTAAAACTATTAATATATTCGAACTCGACTCAAACTCGGGAGCTTTTAAAAATACTCGAGTTCGACTCGAATGAAAAAACCCAAGCTCGCAGACCCCTAGCCAATAGGTAGGTATATTTACAAAATTTTAACTTTTAGAACATTCATTGAGTAACAGGATGCAGACATCCTTTGTCACTCCCTTCTTTGCCTTGGGAGAATATTTCGCCTTAGTGGCCAATGGAGGATGAAGGGAGACAGAAGTTTACTGCACCACATTGATATTTACTGTTAAACATATTCTTAAATAGGTGAATTTTGAATATCATCACGTTAGATCAGATCTTATTAAATCTATAAAGTAATAATAAAGGATGTATAAAATATAATTATTACAATAAGATTACCTCAAAAGTGAAAATATTTTGTCTCGTATGGTTATCATGCTAAAATTAATTAAATTGATACATACATTAAAAATGCAAGTAAATACAGACAAATTTCATATTTCAAGATGAAAACATAAAAACTAAGCAAAGAGTTAATGATTGCCTCTTAAAGAAAATCTTTACAGGCCACTCAATTGCTTTAACTAGTTACTGTTCTATCAGAACTCTTTAAGAGGAAGTTTTAAATGTGTAACTAAACTTCCTAAAATACTAAAATAAAAATCCATTTAGAGGGAAGAGGGACATTTTTAAAGAACTACAGGATATGTCCAGTAGCAGCCGTGTGAACTATTAACTGTATTCCTCTTTTCGTTGTGAATGCAACGTTTTTGTTTTTATTTCTTATATTAAATTTCTTTACTTTCTTTTATCCATAAAATTATTTACCTCAATCATTAAAAGGGGTTTTTCTTTAAAAAAAACTATTAGTAAAGTTGATCATTTAAATTAGTACAGGTAGGTAAAGTCTGTTCACCATAGCTTTTTACTTGAATGACAGTTGAAAAATCACATGTTTAGGTTTTGGGTCGCCAACACTTGTAAAAGATCATCGTTTAGTTATAAATTATGTTTTTAGTTATGTATTATATTTTACAATAAAATAACGTAAACTTAAGTTTTCTCAAATTATTTCATTACTTTTAATAATTTCTTTTTATCTTATATAGTTAGATATTATCAATACTTAAAAATTAAACTAATAGAATAGTAAAATTATATTAATTTTGGCTGCAAAAAATATGGTGCTTTCTTAAAGGTCCTTCTTATGAGAATTGGACTGAACTTGGGATAGAAAAACCTTGTCTTTAAAAATGTGCTTTTTTAAGTATTTTATTGCACTGGTAATTGTGCTGTTTATCCTTCCTAATCTAAACCATTATAGGTTTAATGCTCTATACCAAATAAGCAAAAATAATAAATTACTTTACACATCAGTAGCGACAGTAGGCTATGGTCCCAGGTTCTATTGGTCATCATCACAAATATATTATATTTTTTATTCATTGAGAACCTCAGCAACAATGCGTAAGAAGAGAAAAATGGAAGTAAATAAAAGAGAAATAATTGTGGAAGGAAAGTGGAAGAGGGGGCATTCTATTAAACTGACACAGGTCAGAGTCTGGAAACAGTAGGATGAAGATGATGTCGATGACTTCTTCTAACATAAAACTGTGGCTAATTTGTACCATCTTGAACATGTAACATTTATTTTCCTACATTTGTCTAATAAAGGTTTTCAATCATTTGTTGCATTGAATTGCCTATAATAAATGTGTTCATTATTTTAGGAAAGAGAACGAGAAGGGGATGTGGAAGGCAGTTTGGAGACATTTGTCTTGGAACCAGGCTCTCAAAGAGTTCACTACAAGTGTCGCATTACACGAGACCGAAAAGGAATGGACCGAGGACTTTATCCAACTTACTTCCTGCACTTGGAAAGGGACTACGGGAAGAAGGTAGGCATCAAACTAAAATATTTGGGACAGTAGAGGAAAAGGACAAACTAAAAATGGCTGTAAAGCAACCATACTCATAAATTTAACACAAACCGAATTTAATTAGACACGGTCAACCTCAGTTGTCTTGGGGTAAAGTGCTCCCCTTAGGACTCGATGTTTGTGAGTTTAAGCCCAGCTGGGCTCAACAGATTTTTATTGAGCGATAAAGACCCGCCTCGGTGGCGTAGTTGGCTAACGCGCTAGTCGTGTTGAGCTCGACCGCCGAGGACGGGGAAATCGAGGTTCGAATCTCGGTGTCGGGTGAACTGGGGGTGGTTTTTCCTAAATGGTTTTCCACTCTCCCTCCACGCAAATGCGGGCTCACTTCCTCTAAATTCAACCATCCCATTTCCTAATCCATTAGCGTAATTATTACTTAAGCGTATAACCCGAACGGGTAGTAAGACGAGGTGCTAAATATTATTATTATTATTGAGCGATAAAAATATTTAGCATAACTTCCTTTGGAGGGGAAGTAAAGCTGTCTCTCCCATGTTGATTGTGGCATGTAAAAGAACCCTTGAACATGTGATAATACCTTTCTCAGTAATTGGTAGGTGCGTTCTGTCTCGCTCATAGAATTTCTAGTGTGCCAATATAATCATTTGGTTAGGAAAATGCACATTAAATACCTCAAATAAATAAATAAAATAGACTAATAGATACAGAAACCAAATTTGGGAGCTTTGGCTTATCACACCACTGCTCTACCACTGAGTTCTCTAGGAATAATCTCGTGCTCAGGGCTATTCTTCACTCATAATTTAAGGCAGAGTCTGTGATGGATGTGAGATTTCTTTGGCTACTAGAGTGATCATTGAATTACAACTACTAGTGACTCTGGTATATTTGTACTTTGAGACATTTGTATCTGTTACTAAAGTTATTATACACCTTTATAAATCTATTAAGTATAGCCCAGCTTTCTCAAGCAAGTTTTTAGCAAACTTGATACTGTCACACAAAGTATAAACCAATTGTTAATTTTTGTTAAATGGCAAAATTGTATAAAATAGATTAGTGTTATAAAGTTGAAGTTATCAAGGTGTGGGCATTAAAAAAAATCAATAAAGGAAAATATTTTGCCTTTCGATTATTTACATTTTTTTCTCAAATCTCCGACAGTACTAAAGGATAACAATTATGAGTTGCATGGATGGCCATTAATATATTTAGCACTTAAAATATATTTTAAACTATTAATGACTTCAAAAATTATTTTTTTAAATTTCTAATATTATGTTAATACATAACACACAGATATGTGTATGCTTGTTTAACAATTATGAAATAAGGTACATGAAAAAGAAATAAAAATGCATGAAAGGAAAATGAAAAATACATAATACGGCTTTTACAATCAAAGAAGAACATAATTCATACTTTACATTTCTGTCACTGAACAAAAAGATAATGCCACCCTCGCAAGTAAAATCGATTTCTATCCACTCTCTCAATCGGAAATAATCAGGAGGGAGTGTTAAAATTCAACAAGATCTCCTTAATTTAAGAGGAAACTAAAAAACAAATTTGGGATGAAAAAGAAATTTGGGATGAAAAAGAAATGGGTAAAGAATGATTGTACACAAGCTAGGGAAATTTAATAGAGAAAAGATAATAACTATGGGTGGGCCCTCAAATCCTTAAGGATAGTTAAGATTTGAGGGAAGATTTGGGAAAATATCAGATTTGAAACTCAATTTTTGATTATATTATTATTTTTATTTTTTTTATATTATTATATTATATTTATATTTACTCTTATGTTCATAATTATTCCAAGATTCGGGACTCAAAGATAAATTGGTTATTTGGGTTCGTAAAATACAGGATCTGACCCAAATCTAGTAATAACATAAAGATAAATCTCTTTAAGAAAACCTCTTTCTACTTTGTGAGATATTTTGATATGCATGGAAGAAGGTACAATAAATAGCTATAAAAATACACAAAACACATTAGACAATAACAATCTGTTTTCTTCAAAAAACAGCTCTTAGCTCTTTGGTCATTGGTAGCATGTAAACTGTAAACTTGTTATTCTTTTCATTGTAAAATCCCAATTGTCTTGGTTCCCTTTTATGTTTTTCCATCCCACGTTCCTATACCTTCCTCCATAAATAACAAAACATTCCTCAAATGTGAAAAGAGGTTTTCCTTAAAGAGATTCATTTTAAATATGTACCACTGTATAAAGAGAAAGTGTTCAAAAAATATACTTCTATTTATATTTGTTAAGTTAAATGAATTCCTTCTAAATTTCACTTTTACAGTTAATACATTATGCTATGACATTTCTTGGCAATTTGTTTGCATGCCAGGTCTTCTTGCTGGCTGGAAGAAAGCGCAAGAAGAGTGCAACCAGCAACTACCTCATTTCCACCGACCCAACAGACTTATCTCGGGGAGGAGAATCATTTGTCGGCAAACTGCGTTCCAACCTCCTTGGCACGCACTTCACAGTTTACGATCATGGTTACTCTCACCGCCGGGGTGAGGCAAAGGAGGGTTGGAAAAGGAATGCCCCACGGCAAGAACTGTCAGCTGTGGCTTATGTAAGCAAAATATATAAAATCTTTGGTTATCAATTATTAGTGTCAGATACTTAACAGTAGCTAATTTATTGAATTTTTATATGGTATCAATTCTTATACCATAACCCACAGGAAAAATTATAAAAACAAAGATAGTTATTAAAATGTTTTTAATAGATCACTTGGCTAGATTATGGCTAAAAATAAGAGGACTCAAAATGTAGGTATCCATATAATGTTGGATTAGAAATCATTAAGATAAAATACACACACATTCAAACAAATTTTTAACAGCTAATCTTTTCTTAACTTCTGAGGAAGCCATCTGAGTTTTCTAAATTGTTTTTCCATCATGTCTTAGTACACATTTGGGTTGAACACATACAATAATTACGCCACTGTATTAAGAATGAGGAAAATAGAGTTTGAGAGGAAATATACCCACATTTGCTTGGAGGAGATTTGGAAATCATTTAGAGAAAATCACCCACAATACATTTAACTAAGCTTTGAACCTCAATCTCTACATCACCTGCAATCCAGTTTAACACAAGAGTGACTCTTTAGACAAGGCGACCATAGATTCAGGTTGATTATTGGTTATTCTTCATACTTTTAACTAAAAAACAAAAAATTTGTTTGGAATGAAAATATATCTACCTGTAGCTGCATTATTTTTTCCAAAGTAATTTTTTACAAAAAGGAAAACATTTTTGATGCATTTTTTTTAATCCTTTGTTTGCCCTTTTAAAAAAATGTATTCAGTCTTTAGCCTGCAATCAAAATCGATTTATAATTGTCATGTCAATGTGTTTAAAATAACTGATCTCTTCTGTTAGTTTAGTTTAGTTAGGAAAATGAAAGGGATCGCCAGATGATTGGATTCATTAAATATTATGAGGAAGATAAAAGGACAAGGGCTTAAAAGAAAATTGGAGATCTAAAAGTAACACAATTTGTGGATACTCAAAACGGGTAATGAAATATGCCACAAAAAAACCCAGTACATCACAGTAATTTTCAGGGCATATCAGCTCACTTCTCCAGCAAAAGTTAGCTAGACACTGACAAAACCATGTCCTGAAGTTGGCGACATTGACAGTTCTATCATGGCCATCTATGTTATGAGGGATTTAATTGTATAAGACATCTGTAGTGGGATAGGTTAATTTAAATTTGAATCTTTTGCTTTGCCTTTATTTTATATTTTATATTTTACAACCAATTTATTATTCTGTTAGACCATCAGCAGGCAAACTATTGTCCGTGACATAATTTTGGCGACCCGCAGGATTTTGGACAATTGCATACATCCCATTAACGTTAACAGTTTGAGTAGTTACTAAACAACATTTAGGTAGGCTAAGAAGCAACATGAGTCATGACATCATCATCATCATCAACTGTTTCCACCCTGTGGCAGGGTCAGTTTAGTAAAATGCCTTCATCTTCCTCTATTCTTCCACTACTCTTCCTCCTTTCATTTCTTCCATTCTCCTCCTCTCACTTGAACACTTTCTGATATCTGCTCCTCCTGTCTCTTTCTTGGCCTCACTTGCGGTCTATTTCTTACATACTTCATTTCCAACATTTTCTTTGGCACACTCCCTTTTTCCATTCTCATGACATGCCTATACCAACTCAGTCTTGCTTTATCTACTATCTCATGTACTCCCTGTACTCCCACTATTTTCCAGATAACTTCATTTTTAATCTGGTTACTTCTTGTGACAGCTAGCATGCTCCTCACAAACTTCATTCCCATGGCCTCCACTTTCCTATACTCTCTTACATTCAATGCCCATGTTTCTGCTGCATATGTGACAATGGGGTACAAATTATGCCCTGTACAACATTTCTTTACACTTCAAGGGGACTTCCTTTCTCTATAGCAGGTATCTTGAGCATAGAACAACTCTCCCTGCAGTCCTCTTCTCATTAAATCCTCTCTACTTCCACCTTTCTCCACAAGCACGCTTTCAAGATATTTTATGTTCTGTACTTTTCTCAGCTCTACTCTATCCAACCTTACCTTATAGCTTTATTAGGCCTTACCCTCTTCTTTGTCATTACTATAACTTCACACTTTGCCATGCTAAATTTCATTCCACACTTTTTCTCTACCTCATTCCATTCTTGTAGTTGTTCCTTTACATATTTGAATTTATTTGCTATAGCATATTAGATTTTATTTGCTACTTTCTTTGTGTACCAAAATTATATAGTTATATGACTAATGAATGTATGTTTGTGTGAAAATAAAGTTCATTATTTATTAAATTTAGATTTTTGTCACATGTGGCCCACTAGAGACCTTACAGATGTCCATGTGGCCCTTGGGGAGAAAAGTTTTCCCACCTCTTTGTTAGACTTAATTGAAACACATAGCGGATACTAATTCAAGTTCCGCCTTATGATTTAAATTAGGAGGGATAGCCAACACACTTATCTTAGTGATACTAGAGTAGAAATTGTTCAGGTAAAACACTAAAAAACACACAAACTTTTTTTTTAAAGACAAGCTTTCACTTTCACAAACGGCTTCTTCAGGTGAAGAGAGAAGACTGATGTTCTTGGTTGGCTTGCAAGGCTGACTGTCAACAGCTGATGGGTTTTCAGTTATGATTTTTCTGTATAGATGGCAGCAGCTGAATTAAATAGATGGAAAAACTAAGTTGTGTTATGTACTACTACTACTACTACTACTACTATTTATTATTATTATTATTATTATTATTATTATTATTATTATTATTATTATTATTATTATTATTATTATTATTATTATTATTACTGTGTTGACATTTAAAATAGTGATAATAAGAAGTGTGTTGGTAGGAAGGAGAGGAATTCACATAAGATTTAGGTTAGGGGTCATTGTTAAATTACATAAAGCTTTTTTTTCACGATTTTTGACATTCTCATGTTGATGATAGTCAACCTTGCAGTCTAACCAAGAGCATCGCTCTACTCTCTTGACCTGAAGAAGTTGTCTGTAACAATTTTTTTTAAGGTTGTATCTTAACAATTGCTACTTCTTTATCCCCTTAAGTTCTGCTTTATTTGATAAAACACACAAATAACTTTGTAAATTTATTTTTTCTCCATAGGAAACAAATGTCTTGGGCTTTAAAGGTCCTAGGAAGATGACAGTAGTTTTACCAGGAATGACCCAAGAGCATAAAAGGGTTGAAATTTGTCCTCGAGATGACAGTGAAAGCCTGTTAGGTAAGTTTCATAGATAAAATATTATGGCTGTGCGAAGTCCGTTGTTTTCAATTCAAAGCAAACTCAAATCGAAAATATGAAATATTCTCGAGGCTGTATCAAAGCTTAAATATTTTTTATTAGTTTTATGCTTGAAAAAAAATATTTTGGCTATTCACATAACTTTATGCACTAAAATTACTTGGAATGTGTTTATTGCACAGTAAACGTTTGTGATGTTTCATTTTATTCTGATAGCTATATCAAGTAACTTAAAATTCAATTACTTCTGAAGATTTTTTAATATAAATATCAATTTCATAATTTGTCATAAAACAAACACGCTTTTATATATATATATATATATTTATATTTATAAACAAAAATCTAAGACCTCAAGTAAGCATATCGGAACAAGAAGTTGGAAGTTAAAAGGATTATGGCAAATAGTTGGGAGAACTTCACACAGAAACTGGAGGAGAACATCAGCGGCTGAGGCAACATTAAACTTCTCTACAGAATGGTCAAAAACAAAAGGAAGCCAATGGAAACTTAAAGTTTCTCAAAGATTCTAATGGGAATATGGTCAGGAAGGAAGGGGACATCCAGGAGGTCCTGAGGGACTATTTTAATCACCTTAATGGAACAGTGGAAGAGCAGAGAGGTATGGAACCAGTTGTGGAAGCTTTTGCAGAGAAGGGTGTTGTCATCCCACTGTTCAGGAAGGGGAGTCAGTGAAAATGCACCAACTATAAAGGGATAACTCTCCTGTCATTTAGGCCTAAAATTCTCGAGAAGATCTTAGAACGATGATTGCAAACCAACATAGTCACAGCTAGAAGAGGAATAGTACAGCTTCAGAGCCAACAGGTCAACATCAGGGCTCATCTTCAGTGTCTGGATGTTAATGTTAATACATTGGGATAAAGGCAAGGACCTGTTGATGGTGTTCCTTGATATTGAGAAGGATTACTACAGTTTAGCAAAAGATAAGATCTTGAAGTGCTTAGGGAGGAGGATGGTGCCTGAAGGAATGGTGAAGAAGAGTCGGATGTTTTAAGAGGAAGTTTTTAGCTTTGTGTGACTCAGCAAGGGGCACTCATCCTGGCTCCAGACCAGGAGTAGAACAAAGAGGCACGACTGGCAAGTATCAAGTTATACACTGATTTTGGTAGTAAGTATAGCTACTAATTTTTTATAAATATATTGTTACATCAAGTTATGTGATCTGCAACTGTCACTTTTTGTAGATATCAATTAATATAAATAACACAAAACCACAAAGAAATAGGTTTGAATCTTCTAAACTGTTCTTCTAACCAAAATCAGGTTATAGCAGATCCTCTGTTTGAGAGTGTGCACAACTTCACCTACCTTGGCAGTGTTGTCTTCAGTGACAACCTAGTCAAGGAGGTTGCCATTAGGGTCCAAAAGAGCTCCCACTTCTACCAACAAGCTAGAAGGCTCCAAACATAGAAATGTTAAATAGCTACTTCATACCGATCTTGACCTCATCATTATCATCATCAACTGTTTTCAGCCTGTGGCCAGGTCAGTTTAATAAAATGCCTCTATCTTCCTCTATCCTTTCACCATTCTTCTCCTCTCACTTGAACTCTTTCTGTTATTTGCTCCTCCCATCTCTTTCTTGGCCTCCCTCGCGTTCTTTTTCCATCCTCATTATATGCCCATACCATCTCAATATTGCTTCTTAAACTATCTCAGCTACTCCCTGTACCCTAATAGTTTCATTCCTAATCTTGTTTCTCCTCATGACAGCTAACATGCTCCTCACAAACTTCATTCCTATGGCCTTCACTTTCCTAGTCCCTCTTACATTCAATGTCCATGTTTCTGAAGCATATGTGACAATGGGTACGTTAGATCAACTCTTATTAAATATACAACACTTCCATGGCACTTCTCTTCCCCATAGCAGGTCTCTTACACACCTATAAAACAACTCTTCATATTATCCTCTTTTCATTAAATCCTCTCTCCTTCCACCTTTCTCCTCACTCACACTTTCAATATATTTTACTTTCTGTACTTTTCTCAGCTATGCTCTATCCAACCTTATAGCTTGACCTATGATAAAGAAACATCCACCCTCACTAATTGCAACTTTACAAGACTTCAAACTTTGGAGATGAATTTCCTGATGTCCACAATCCAAAGAACGGAGTCGGGCAAGATAAGGAATTAGGTCAGAATGGAAGTGGGGATCAAGACATTGCTGCTGGGTTGAGTCAGCACATCTAGACTTAATTGGTTCAGGCAAGTAATGAGGATGGAGACAGCGAGATCAGACCAAGTGAACCTGAAGAGAGAAGTGGAAGGAAGATTACTAGTAGAAAGACTTAGTGCCTGTTGGATGGATTGTCAAAATTGATATTGAAGCTAAGGGAAGGATGATTACGATGACGACGCCGACTGAATAAGATAAATACATATAACACCTCAGAAGGATCATTTAGTGTTTTTAGCTGTCAATATTTTTTGTTGCAAAGCTTTGTAATACTTGTCAAAGCTTTTTTTTAGTGAAGTTGAAGCTGATATTTGTTTCGATGGTTCATAGCTTCTTACACCCCTATAAAATACTAATATAAACAATCCTCTACAAACTTAAAAATCTTAACAACAATAAAAAATTGTTAATTTTTTTGCTTATCAGGTAATGAGACTTATTTGAACTGCTGTTTTGTCCATCTTTACTTGGGACTGGATGGTTATGAATGATTGAGAAGTGGGTTCTTAGTTGCTAATCAACACACCCCAGTATTTTCCCCAGAAACGTTTTCCAGTCGAGTGTAATTATTGAGTAGCCATGGGGGCAGTGGAATACTCTGCAATATTTGGTGATTTGTGCTACAAACATTGATTTTAGCCAGGTGGTCAGTAAAATTAGCGGGGCGCTCTATCAAAAGGCCATGGGGAGAAACTGTACTTTTGTTAACTGCTTGTAAAATCAAGAAATAATTATTTTTTTAATGCCATTGATTTATGTGATAAGTATGTTACTACAGTTTTTTTTTAACTAAATTCAGTAAATTGAGGATGTTTGAATCAATATTTCTTTTAGAGCGTTGGAGGTGTAAAACAATGGATGACCTGATTGAGCTACATAATAAGACTCCTATGTGGAATGATGATACACAATCCTATGTACTCAATTTTCACGGGCGTGTCACACAAGCATCAGTGAAAAATTTTCAGATTGTTCACGACAGCGATCGTAAGTATTCATCTTTACATTGTTTCAAAGAAGCCATATTAACTCTTCAACACTAAAATTTGGTAAACTAAGTTCTCAAGTTAGCATGTGGGTACAATTCTGCAAGGGAAAAAAGCAAGTGTTTTTTCACTACTAGGCAAGGCCGTAGTCAAGGGGGGCTTTGGGGGTTCAAATCCCCCCGAAATTTAATGAACAAAAAAGAATATGGCTTAAGTCATGGTTCAAACAATATCAAAATTAAGTCACAAGTACAAATTAGGAGGCTGTGTTACTGTAAAAAGCACGTCAAAGAGCTACTAGAGGTGTTTAATATTTATAATTTTTTCTAGCCTCTGGCAATTGGGGATGTTCCCACCAAACCCCCCCTGAAATTATTGGCTGGCTACGGCCTTGCTACTAGGAAATACAATGTAAAAATGGAAATCCAAACATTTTGTTAAATAAAGGGGTTAATTGGTAATTTAATTGTTTAACAAACTGTAAATCACAATGAATTAGCTATAAGTATACTCCAACCATATATCACTGCCTAGTGTGCTTTTAGTCTTATTTGAAGATTCCTCAAAATTCTAACCTTCCTAGAGACAGCAAAAGTCTAACTTTAATTCCATTCTTTCTTCAGGAAAATTCTTGTTTAGTTCTACTTAACCCCTTCCTACCTCAGTCAATTCCAACTAACCCATATATATTGGTGTTTAATTGGATTGTGCAAGATCCACTTTTTCAACTCGAAGTTAACCCAAATTAAATGTATGAAATATTCTTGGAGCTGAAACCAAGTTCAAATATTTTGAAGGTTTTTGTGCTGAAATTTTTGTTATATTGTACTTATGGTTTTTATATAATTGTACACACTAAAATTATATAAAAAATGTTTTATTCAACAATATTCTGTAATATTTCATTTCAAGCTGATAAATTAGGTTATTATCACAACATGCAAATCAAATACTCGAGAATTTTTTCCCCCTTTGGATATTAACTAATGCGCATAACAAATATGAATTGTATTTCCCCTGCTTTCAGCGGAGTACATTGTGATGCAGTTTGGTCGTGTCGCAGAGGATGTATTCACTATGGATTACCGCTACCCACTCTGTGCTGTTCAAGCTTTTGCGATTGCATTGAGCAGTTTTGATAGTAAATTAGCTTGTGAGTGAGTTAAATGTATAATTTATCACCATGTTTACAATCTTCAAAGTGATATGTACAAAGAATCTCATCCCTATATATGTATAGTAAGATAGATAGAACAGTTTGAGACGTGCAAAATTGCATTGTATGTCATAAGTCCAAGTTGTATTGAAGTCCACGTCGTGGGAGAAATGTTGCCTTACAATACATTTTTAAGGAATCTGGTTTTAAAAGTATTAAATGTGATTTTTTTTTTATTTTCACGATTACACGCGAACATAGTCCACACTCACAAACTGTAACACATGTTTTTTTTTGTTTTTTTTCTCCACATTTACCACTACATTAATCAGCATTTTAAGAGTCACTAATAATGGGTTGACTTTATTGCAATCATGTGATTTCCTCTCAAGCCCTCAGTATGTACACCATCATCCTTACATTAAAATAAAAGTTAATGTTAAAAAGAAATTGCTACAATATATGACCCCATATTCATTTAAGAGGTAAATTACTTGTCTAATGTTTGTCCATTAAGTTTCCCTAAAATTTTGGTGGGCCAAAATACTATTTATTATGAAGCATGATAGCCATAGAAAAAATTATTATTAGAACTTTTTTAATTAAATTTATATATTTTTAAAGATTAAAAAATATATATATATATATATTCTTAAGGATTGAAAAACCCATCCCTAAAAAACAAATAATGTAGATACACTAGAGTTGCGACTATCCAGTTTTCGATTATCTTGATGTTAACAAGTAGGTTTTAAAATAAACAAACCACTACATATCCACTAGTAGTTGGTAAAAAAAATTGATTGCATTCACCTTAGAACTGTTACATTGGAGACAGCAAAGCATAACTGCTCTGCATGTGAATGGTATATAATACAGTACTATTGCAGTCACATATGCTTGGTCAGTGTAGATAGTGGCACTGTTTTGATTCAGTTGGAAACATAAGCTGTGTCAAGGGAGGTGTGCGCGAGGCTTAGTTACATGAGGCAAACCCATAATGAAAATAATTTACACTCAGACTCCGTATTATCCAGTTTTTCTGTTATCCAGCCTGGAATGCCGCCACTTTAGGCCAGATAATCACGACTCTAGTGTATTCATAACTTATGGAAACTTGAATTTCTTAGAAAACATACTTGGAATAAGTTGTTTATTTTTTATGTGGAGTGAATCATATACTTGTGTTATATTTCTAGAATCTAATAAGTTTAGACCATAAATAGCCACGATGAGCCAATATAACATTTTTTCCAATATATTTTCTAATTTTTATTATTTTCAACTATCTTAATCTCTTATTTTAATATATAGACTTTTAAATTAAAATATTACAGCTCTTCAAGGAAAACCTCTTCTTTTTTTAGATTTTATTTTATATATCATGTATATGTACATAAAAAAATAATAGGAACAAACACATTATGGCTTTTGAACATGGTAAACTTATTTAAAACATAAAATATTTACCCATGCAATAAAGGTAATTTTAAAATTCCCTTACCTACTTTACGGTATTAAGAACTTGAAAGTTCATTGACACACAAAATAATACCACCTATCCCTATCTTGAGCTAGTTATATCCATTCCACCTAATTACATCCTATCTCTTTCAGGTTCATTATAATGTTATCCTCCCATCTGCATCTAGGTCTTCCCAATGGTATCTTTCTATTGGGTTTTCAAATCAATACCCTGAACACTGTTTTAGATTCTCCCATTCGCACTACATGACCTGCCCACTCTAATCTATGGGGCTTGATTATCCTAACAATGTATTGTAATGAGTACAGGATATGTAACTCATCATTACTTATCCTCATATACTACCCAGTATCCTGATCCCTGTTTTGACCAAATATCTTCTTACACAACTTGTTACCTAACAGTTTTTTTTATGTAAGATAAGAGATCATGTTTCACACCCATAGAGAACAACTGGTAAAATGATTGTTTTGTATATTCAGAGTTTTAAATTCCTTGAAACCAGACGAGTTTTAATTTTCATTAGTTACTGATTTTGGCATTGAAAAAACTGCCAATTTTTATTATTGGTATTGGCTCATCTTTACTATAAAGTTTGAATGAATTTTAACGTGTTTAAATATCTTGGTTTATTTTTACCATTAATCCCTTTTGAGATTCATTAATTTATTTATATTTTATAGCAATTGTCTTATTATTTCTTAGGGTTGATTTTCTTTAATAAGATTATTTTGTTTACACATATATATCTATAAAGATGGTAAAAATAATTATATTTAGGTTTGGGTCAGATCCACTTTTTTTGGAACTTATTCATAGTAATTCTTAATTTATTATATAAAAACAAAATATGAAGAGTAATTAAATTATAACTTTTTTTTTATTGTAAATTCACTTTCATGTGGTGCACTAATGCCGGTTATGGTCATATTCAAAATTTGAAAATAAAAATAATTTGAATCTGAAGTATTTTTTAGTTGTTGAAATTAAAATATCTTTTAAAATTCAAAGATTCTCTGACCCACTCCTAATTTTATTGTATCTACACATATATTATTTAAACCAACATTTATGGACTATTAATTTAAGCATGGGTGCCTTGCAGATTTGTGCTTATGATACTGAAATGAAATGCAATTCTATTTTATAAACTGTAAATATATATTTATTGCTAATCAAAATTTTCTTACAATATTAAAAAATTGCAATTTGCATTTAAATCACACCTACAAAGTATATTTTAATCATCAATTGATATTTTAAGTGCACTCAAGGAACTATGTTAAGGAAAATTTTAGAGTCTTTTACAATAAGAATGAAGCTTAGGTATCAGATAATTATTTATTCCAACATTTAAAATTGCAATTTAAACCTATAATTAAAAGTGTTTTTATGCATGCACAAGATTTTTTTTAATCAATTTTTTGTAAATTGTATTTTATTATTTGTATATTGTTTTCATATTTATATTTATAAGAAGAGTTACACTTTTTGCTTATAAAGAGCATTTCCAATTCTAGTCATAACTAAAACATTATTTTTTTAAAACATATATTTTATTAACATACATATTAAGATCTGTCATAGCTTATTTTATATGTATGGTGAGATATAATCATTGACACACAATCTTAGGAAGAAAATCTCCATGTGAATGTCAATATAGTTAAAGAAAGGTTTTATTTAGCTTGATATAGACACACTTTGATAATGATTTCATTCTTGTTAAAAATGGTTTAAGCTTGTGCGAATCCAAGGTTTTCAATTTTGAATTTAACTTTAATATTGGCTGACTCATCCGAATCGAATCGAATCTCATGTCTAAAATGAATTTCAAGTCAGATCTGAATTGAATCTTATACTAATTTAGTTTTTCAAATAGAATCTTACTTTTTTACATCCATTACTGTTTGCAGCTTATGGCCTGGGTCAGTTTTTTATTCAAGTGATATATCTTTTCACTACCTGCCGGCTAGGCCTGTCGTAGCTTCATTTGCCTTGTAATCTAACTTAAGACTAGGACAGGCACAACATCCAATCCCTGGCTGTTAATTGATCACTGTGAAAGGGTAAACCCTAGGGGTCTGCGAGCTTGGTTTTTTTTATTAGAATTAAGTATTTTTAAAAGCTCCTGAGCTCGAGTCGAGTTTGAGTATATTCACAATTTTAAAATGTTAAAAATTATATTAAAACATATGTTCTTAAAATATGAATGACACTTTTTTTTATAAAGAGTAAATACTTTTGAAAAAAAATGGAAATATTGATTTTTAAATTAGAAATAACACTTATTAAACACAATTTAAAAATAAGAATAACACTTAAATAAAAATCTAATAAAAAAATAATTAAAATAGTTTCAACACTTGTGTCTTTAAGGACATTAAAATTACACTAACAATTATTTAAAAAAAGTTGATAAAATAAATAATTGCATAATGGTTTGGAAATGTATAGCAAGACAGTGTAGAAACACTGTACAATGATGTAAAGTAAGTGATAATGAAGGAAGCCAACCTGAAAGGATAGTTAGGTTAAAGATAGGAACAAACACACTTCTCTCTTCATGTCTTGATAAAAAGGTAACAAAATTGACGCTTTAATAAGCTAATATTTCCCCAAACTAAGCTTCAGTAACTTATTTTACCCTATAAGAAAACGTTAGAATCATAATCAATTAGAAATTTGAGGTGTTTCATAATTCGTTTACTATTAGTGTGATCGTGTATGATCACGTCTTATCTTCCATTTCCATTTCTCTATATGCAGTTGTACATGCGCATTGTACAGGATCTCGTTAGACACTATTTTTATAGGAAATTTATTTCAGTTCAATTTTTAATGCTTATAAAAGTTGATGCTTATACTTTAAAATTTAAAATAATATTTCTAACAAACCATATGAAATAGTAAATGCTTTTTTAATACAAATGTAGTAAGTTTGGTAAAATATGTATTGCAATAAATAATATCAACTTTGATTTTAAACGGGTTAACCAACATAATTCTAAAACTAAATGGTAACTAAACTAGAGCTAGTTTTGTAGCTAAACGTATTAATTAATACTAGTTTGAAATATTCTAAGTTTGAAAACATTTAATATAATAATATATTGTTGATATTACATTTTTAATTTAACATAAATTATTATTTTAGAAAGGGACCAGGTAAAAATAGTAAAAAGAATCATTCATTTATTTAGTAATCTTCCTAGCTATTTTTATTTTCATTACTTTGTCATGGCAATACAAGTAAACAACTTTATTATGTTATTAATGTGAAAATTGAAATTAATTCGTAATAATTTGTTAAGTAACTGAATGATTTATAAATTAAATTAAATAGACTATGTATAATATTGTGTTTTAAAAATTGATTATCAAGGGGAAGCTCGAAAATGATGAGCGTACAAAAATTTTGATCTAGATCTCAAGCTTAAGCAACGAGCTCGAAATAAGAGTACTCGCAGAGTCTTAGTAAACCTTCATATCCCCAATGAATAAATTTTTCGGCCATGCTTGGAATCAAACCATGGAATCTTAGCTCATTAGGCAGACATGCTGCCAACTTAACTAAGTTGGTTCTTCAAATAGAATCTGCTGATTGAAGAAAAAAAAATTGTTTGAATATTTTATTTTTAAAATAAGTTCAAATCATTTATTTTAGACTTACCATGTGAGTGTTTTAAATTGAATTTATGTTGAATATTTTATCATGCTAAGTTTTTTAATACAACAATAATAAAATATGTTTAAAAAATGTGGTAATTCACTTGATAAAAATTTTTAAGTACCTTAAAAAATTGAATCAACAGCCCTAGCCTCTAAAGTAAAAATATTAAAAATAAATATTTCTCCACTTTTAAAACCGTGCTGAAAATATTTATTATTATTATTATTATTACTATTTGCAATTAATATCTAGCTACTTTTTTTTAAATACAAGATGATATTCACCTTCACAAAAATCTGTCCCTCAACTGAATTCCGTTCTGATTTAATTTGATAAACAACTGTGAATTACGGATACTAATTATTTTGAACTAAACCTATCAAATCCAATTCTAGGATGTATTTAGATTCAAAATATTGAATCCGAATCTTTCCTTTCCAATATTAGGATTTGGAACTTCAAATCGAATTTGAATCTTAGTAAGATTTGGATTCAAAATTTCGAAGGTTCGCGCAAGCTTAAATAATTTACTTTTGGTGTCTATTCTGTACACCAGCTACTTAGAATTTTAATTTGTTCCTTTACATTAGCACATACCTAAATTGTTAAATGTTAAAGAATAAAAATAGGTTTTTGTAATTTATTATAATGGATGTTCTAATGTAGAGTATGGGAAGCACTGAAAAAGAAAGGAGGAAGGGATGCAACAGAAAGAGAGTGAAGAATATGCACAAAGAGAGTGTGAGTTGTGGGAAAGTGTTAGAGGATGGGATGCAGTAGTTTGAATTAAGAAAAGGCCTGAAGCAAGGAAGTGTGCTCTTTATTAAAATAAAGGACGAAATAATTAAAGATGAGGTGGAAAGGATTGTGGAGGAAAGTTTGAAAGCAATGATGTTTGCAGATTACCTAATGATATGGGCCAATAAAGGAAAAGATGTTCAGTAGCAGTTGAATGTGTGAGATGAAGTGTTGGAGTGGTATGGAATCAGGTTTAATGTAAGGCCAACACAGACAGGTGCACGACTAGAATGACAGTTGGAGGAGATCAGTTGAAGATAGTAGAAAGCTTTAAATACCTGGGGAGTGTGATAGAGAAAAGTGGATAAAAATAAGATAAATCAATAAAAGAGGGAGGCAAGAAGATTTTTTCAGAAGTGTGAGAATAATTATGAACAAGGATGGGTTGAAGTGTAAAAGAGCGATCTACAAAAATTGCTATGTACACAACAGAAACGTGGGTAGTAAATGAACAGGATTAAAGCATAATTAAGCCTGTGAAATGAAATATGTGAGAAAAGCTATAGGGGTGACAATAATGGATAAAATAAGAGGGTGAGAGAGATAAAGGATGAACCAGTGCAAAACAGGATAGAGAAGTCATGACCAAGGTGGTACGGCCATGTGAGGAGATTGGAGCCAAATGAGAGGATACCAAAGAAGATGTTGGATATGGAAATGGGGAACAGGGGGCTGAAGGGATTGCAGAGGTGTGTGGAGGAAAGAGTAGAGGACTGGGTCTTGTTGAAGGAGTTATGGTAAGCAGAAAGACCTTGGAGAGGCTTATGTTATAACCAGACCTGGCCATTTTATGATGATTGTGTTTTGGTTTTAAGTTTTAAATGCCCTTTATCAATGTTTATACAGAAATATTTCCTTTTCTCTAAATTAAAATAAAATTCAAGTTTTTAGACAAGACTTATTGTTAATTCAAATATTTTAGAGTGAAAAGCAAAGCAAAATATGCACAAATCTTTGCTCACTGTTTACTATCAGTATTTTGATCTCTATGTGTCTTTGTGAAAAGGGAATTGACTCATTTGAGCTTTATTAAAGCATTACAAACACTCGCCATTTTTACCTACAGTTTATAATGTATCAATGTTGTGTAAATGCAATGAAAGTAAACTAATTGTAAACTAGTTATATAGTTGTGTTTGAATGTATACCATTTCTTCAACTTAAAACTATTTTTTTTTATATAAAATAAAATAAGTAGTACCATTCTTTGTGGGTAATTATGTAATTTGACAGATATGGTATTGTATGTTGAGGTCTAGAGCCTTGAACTTTTATTTGATATCTTAGATGAGTGAATTTAGAAAATGTTATTAGTTGATTGGTAAATTTGGCAAATATTGTTATTTAAGGTCAATGTGAATTTGGCAAATGTCGTTAGTTAGGGTGAATATGTGAATTTGGCAATCACTCTTCGTTGAGATATGTGAATTTGCAAATTCTACTAGATGAGGTCTTACCTGTAATTTGGACAAAAACAATTAGCTAAAACCTAGAGGAGTTAATTTTAATTTATAAAATGCTACTAGATGTAGTATTACCTGTGAACTTGACAAAACATATTAATTGAGAAAGCTGGATTGCTTTAGTTTGCAAAATTCTACTAGATTAAGTGTTAACCTGTAAACTTGACCGAAAAAAAATAGCTGATAGCTGGATTTGCATAATTCTCCTAAACTCTATCTTTCATGTGAATTTGACAGAAACAGTTGAGAATATGCTAATTTTCAGGATGATACTAAATTAGGTCCTAACTAGAAATGGGACGCTCAAATCATATGGAAAAGTATCTTTGATACTTCAACTTCAAATAACAATTATTCTAAGTAATTGGTAATATGTTTTTAGAAAAATATACAGGAACCCAACCTTTCCTGTACCTTCTTCCAAATACATAGACAAAATACCTCAAAAAAGTGAAAAGAGGTTTTCTTTAAAGAGATATATATTTGCAAAATTTGGTAAGGGGAATTATATAGACTTTTGAAGTTGAAAGAGTAACAAAATGGTATTAATATTATAATAATAATAATAATCTACTAAAAAGTGTTATTTTTTATTGTTTATGATGTACATGACAAAAAAAAAGGAGCATTTGTCAGTGGCACTAAGCCTTAAACAACTTTTTTTTTAATTCAAATTTAAATATTTTCACTTTCAACTAAACATTTTTAAGTATTTGAGATTCAAAAGAAAATTTAAGTTTCTGATTTGAGAAATACAGGAATTGACCCATCTCTAGTCTTAACCTATGAACTTTAAAAGAACAATAGCTGAGAACGATATCATGTTAAGTTTTCAAAATGATACTAGTTAAAATTTTTCAAAATCAATTATTGGAGACCTACATGTATTGATTTAGCAAATATTATTTATTCATAGAAATATGAAGCTAGCTAATTAGTTTATAACAAGTGCCATACTTAACTGATCTCAACCTCCCCTCCCCCTGTTAATCCTATACAGCACAATGTAATATTATGAGTTCGTTTGGTTGACTTCTTTTCGTATATTTAGGATTTTGTAGCAAATTATTTACATTGACAATAATGTATGAAGTATGTGATAAATTGTAATAAAAACATTCGTAAAAATTGTAATCTACACCTAAGAGGCATCTTGCTCACGTGTATGATTCTTTTCTACTCAATTAAGATTTTAACATCAATTTTTAATTCTGTTTAAAACATAACTATACCTCAGTTTTATCTTATGTGGTGCTGACTGACAGCTCACAGCTGACTTCTGACGGCTTTGAAAAGCTACCAGACCAAATTATGTATCCCTACGCCGAACCATATGATTTGCAAAAAACATGTCTTTAGCAGTTGTGACAGTCAAAATTTAGGTATATACCTAAATGTTGACTGTCAGAAGTCAGCTGTGAACTGTCAGTCAGCACCACATAAGCTAAAACTGAGGTATAGCACTAGATTAAATAAGTTTGCCATAACAATGTTTTAATAATAAGTGCCCCAATATTTCATAGATACATGAAAATTCAAAAGTGCAAAAAAAGTATGTTTATTTTTAAATCTTTATAGTTGGAAATTATTTTAAGATTTAAAACAGCCATATCTACTAATTAAAGATATTCATATTTATTTTCATTCTATACAATAAAGAAAAATACAAGCTGTTTGCATGATGAATATTGTCACAGGGGATAAATTTAATTTTCTCTTTCTTTCTAGATATCTCATTAAACATATCCACACTCTTAAATCTTCATTCTGAATACATTTAAATACAATATTAGTTTGAAAAATGACACCTGGACAATAGAATCAGACCCAGGATTGTTGGATTAGTGTACCAATGCCAATTAACCTTGAATAGTTGCTGGGGTCAACAACAAATCATTCAATAGGTCTATCCAAAGGCTTCAACTTTCAGATATTTGCCATCTTTAAATTATTATTTTTTACTAACATACACATCACTTTGGTATTTGCTATATTTAAAAAAAAATCCTATCCCTTCTCTTTCGAAAAAGTCTTCTAGCTTTTTATTAAATGATATATCAATATAAAATAAACAAAATAAGCCTTGTAAGTAAACATCTTTTCACTTTTTTGAGGTATATTTTCTTTTATATAGAAGAAGATACAAGAAAGATGGATAAAAACTAATAAAAGAAAACACACACAATATGGCATTTATGATGAAAAGAAGAACTTGGTTCACTGTCGCTGGACAAAGAGGTAATGGCTGTCTTTTGTTTTTCATTCCTTCAATTGTTTCTACTGTTGTAAGAGTTTGTGTGGTGTTCTGTCGCTAGCGACTGAGTTTTTAATCTAACAACACTGAAAAACTGATAACATTCCTAAGGATTGAGCTGATGGAATACAAACTCACCATTGTAAAAGATGCGACAAAAGTAAATACTACTATTGTATTGAATGCATCGTGTAAAACCTTGTTTGGCTATATTAGGAAACCAACTTGCATTTGTTTGCTACTAACTTTATTATCTCAATGTTTGCACAGATTATATAAGCATCAGTTAAACATATTTGTCTTTTAATTTATTTGGAAGAAGGTACAAGAAAAGTGGATTAAAACATATAAAAGGAATGAACACACTATTGCTTTTGTAATGAAAAGAACATCACAGTTAACTCTTTACATAGCTGCCATTAGACAAAGCAATAATGGCTGACTCTTGAAGGAAATTGATTGTTACCACCCACTCCCCCAACCTAGGTTTCATTCTATTGGAACTCATCATCAGGGAGTGCGATTCTATCATGGTTAGTTCCGATAGAATGAAACCTAGGTTAGGGGATTGGGTGGAAATGATCAATTTTCTTCAAGAGGCTGCCATTACCTCTTTGACCAATGGCAGAAAAGTGTGAACTGTATTATTTTCATTGTATAAGCCATATTGTGTTCGTTCCTTTTGTGTGTTTCTATCCACCTTTACTGTACCTTCTTCCAAATATAATACAATTTCCTCGTAAAATGAAAAGAGATTTTGCTTATAGAGAGACATTCTCTTTTAATAGTTCCTTAAGCTCATTTGGTAGCATGCATGTCTGTAACATTGGGGTTCACAAGATCGATCCCCACTCGTTTCTAATATTTAAATTTTTTCTGAATAAAAAATTACTTTCTTAAAATTCAGTATAGATCTATTTTAGTTTAGCATTTTTTTTAACATTAATATGGTAGAGTGACCTAAAGGTTTTCACTATTCTAATAATAATTAACTTGTTAGGTCTAATTTTTAAATATATACATTATTATGTCATAAAACCCATTAATTTAGTCTTAAATAATCACCTACACACAACATTTCAAAGTTAATGTACTGTTTTCAATTTACCTTGTTTAATTATTTTTAAAGAAAAATGAAAAATATTGGGGGTAGTCTGTATAGGCTCAAATACCTTGTATATTTTAATAAAATTATTCAAAACAAATTATATTCATGCTTATTAATACAATTTATGAAATGAAAGGTTAATTTTTTTCAGTATGCTAAGTCAGAACTCGGGAACTCTAGGTTATGAGAAAGTCCGCTGCAAGCTCGATCAAGTTGTCCTCTTGTTGAGAAGGAGGAAATTAAATAATATTATTAGCATTTCACACAAACAAATATTTTTAATGAACGAGTGCATGAAGCATTCAAAGCAATCATATTTTTTAGTTCTGTAAACCTATTTTGTACAAATGGTAGGTTTATTTCAACAAAATTATTCAAAACTGAAGAGAAATGGCATCCATCTTGTTTTATTCTGCTCTCCTGACCGGATAAGTTCTGTCTCGCATGGTGTTTAGCTGGTGAGGGGAATTCTCTCACAATACACTAGTGTGACATCAGTTTTTGCACCTCAGGTGTTACAAGATTAGGTCTTTAAGAGATTGTATGGGAAATGTAAGCAACTCGCAACCCTCATATTTCAAAACTAGGGATCCTGATGCGTTCCAATGGAATTAATCCTAGGTTAAGAGACTGGGTGGTAAAAAATATTTTTTTTAAGAGGCTGCCATTACCTTTTAGTCCAGTGGCAGCAATCTGTGTGAACTATATTATTTTCATTGTAAAAGCCATATTTTTCATTTCCTTTTATCCGTTTGTATCCCTTTCTCATCTATCTTCTTCCAAATACAGTATGATTTTGAATGAGCATACCAAAATGAAAAGGGTGGAAGATGGTGCTTTAATGGCTATATTGCTATAAGGGCCTTGTGGTTGGCAATGTCCCTGTAAGGTGTTAATCATAATCAACTGTTTCCAGCCTGTAGCCGGCTAAATTTAGTAAAATGTCTCAATCTCCCTCTATCCTTCCACCTATCTTTCTCCTTTAATTGCTTCCATTCCTCTCCTCTTGCATGAACACTTTATATGCTCCTCCCATCTCTTTATTGGCCTCTCTTGTTGTCTTTTTTCCCCACATACTACATTTCCAACATTTTCTTTGGCATCCTCTCTTTTTCCATCCTCATGACATGCCCATACCATCTCAGTCTTTGTTCCTCTACTATCATGTACTCCCTGTAACCCCCACTTATTCCTGGGTAACTTCATTCCTAAGCTTTTTTTTATCCTCGTGACAGCTAATATGCTCCTCACAAACTTCATTTCCATGGCCTCCATACTTTCCTTGTATCTCTTACATTCAATGTTCATATTCCTGCTGCATATGTGACTGTGGGTACAAAGTATGCCCTGTAAGGCGCCATGGAACTTTAAACATTTGAAGGGTTGCCTGAAGTCTAGGCAAATTTTCTGGCACTACAGCTAGGTGTTATTGGCACTATCGAAATGTTGTGCCTCAGCCAACCAAAGGTCACATAATTACTGCGAGCATGCCTCATTACCCAGGCAACAGGTTCGTGACATACAAGAGCGGAACAGAGATGGAGGATTACACAATCAAGCAGCTAGCTGACATGCACCTTGTTTATGGGTGTAATAAGGCGTGCTACAATAAAAATGTGACCTTTGGTTGATGAGGCACAACATTTCGATAGTTCCAATACCATCAACTAGCGGTAGCTTTGCTGGGATGCCAGAAAAGTTGCCTAGCACTTATATTTGAAGTTCTAGAGTGCCTTACAGGGACATCGCTTACCATGGGGTTTTTATACCAATAAAGTTGCTATAACACCATCTTTCACCCATTATTTCACTTTGGCACGCTCATTCAAAATAACCCTATATAGCAAAACAATCTTTGTACAAGTACCTGGCTGGTGGTTTGTCTACCCTCCTTCCTTTAGATGTATAGCAATGCATTTTCTCCGACCCCTCTTGATCCCTTCCTCCTCATATTAATCTTTTAGCCTTTTATTACAAGATAAATAAATATAAAATAATTAAAGCTCAAATAGTGTAACTGTAATTTAATATTATTTTGTTTGGTGAAACAAAAGATTGATTACAAGATTGGATGGTTGAAAAATATAGCTAATAAAATGACATTGCTATGTTAACCTACAAATTATCAATTTAAACCATCATCTATGAAGGAAACATAATAAAGAGGCTGATCCTTTGTAAGCAATTAATTGTAATATCATGGGAAAACTAAATAAAACTGAACTCAATTTAAGGATTTAATTCTTGTACTTTTGGGCCAAAGACAAGCATGTTAATCCAGATCTAACTTCTTTGTATAAAATGTAATAAACAAATCTGTTCATATACTTTCTATGTCTATATTATATTCAGTGTGATGTTATAATTTTGTTTAATATCTTAATGTGCCTACATTTCAGGTTTAAAATGTTACATAGTTTATCTTTTACATATCAAAAAATAGTCTGAAAAGTATTTCATTATTTGTAAGATCTAAAATCTAAATATTATATCCAAAAATTTAATAAGTTTAAAGAGTTGTATTCTCAAAATATATTTTAAGCATCAGTCAGCAGTTAAACATGCCACTGAATTGCGGATGTTTGCACTTTTCAACAAAGAAAATACTATATATTTAGGAGACGTTTGCTCTGAAGAAACATATATTCCTATATAAGTAAAATGTATTGTAAAACTAAATCTTAAACACACTACCACTTAGAATAATTGTGTGTTTTATAGCTTTATATTTTATAATAGATTTATTATTTATGAATAAATGACCTTTTAAAAAGTGGATTGTATCTTATATTTAATTAATACTCCCAATATTGTAAAAATTATATTGATGAGATATCTGAAAGCCTTTAATCCAGATCAATTTAAATCATAAATTTAGACCAATAATCAATATTTTAATATATGCATCACATGTGGACCACTTTTATAAACTACAATTTTCTGTGGGCCACACATAAAATAAATCAATTTTGAAAATAGAAAATCAAATGTCATAAACTTTTTTTACACCCGTTATTGTTTCCACCGGCCTTGGTCACTTTTTTATTCAAGCTATATATTTTCCACTACCGGCTTGCTAGGCTTGTCGTACCTTCTTATGCCTTATAATCTAACTTAAGATTAGGAAAGACACGACAACATCCAGTCCCAGGCCGTTAATTCATCACTGTGAAAGGGTATTTCACCAATAATAAATTTTTCGGTCTGCCGGGAATCAAACCCAGAACCCTTAGCTCAGTAGAGAGATATGCTACAGACTTAGCTAAGATGTCGGATAAATTCCATAAACATGTGTGTTGTTAATTAAGTTTTTATATTCCTACATCATTGAGATATTTACTTTTCATTGCGATTTTCCAGATTTTCATCTGTCATTGAAGCTCAATATATTTTACTTTTATTAAATTTCATTTTTGAAAGGAAAAAAAAGTTTCACACAAACTTATGTGGATCCGAAGCTGCTCACAATCTTTTGTGCAAAAAATCTTGATTTGGAGAGCAAAATATCTCAAACACCTTATCATATTTTGCAAGTTTTAAGAAACTACAATCAAATGCTGCTGAAATTTTATAGAATACCTATATATACTCGTGTTTTCTTGTTTTGTTTGGATCGAAAATAAGAATATATATTTTTTTACTGTCACCTTTTAGGGGGAAGGGGGTGGGTTGGAAACCCCAACCCTCCCCCCTCCCGGCTACTACATTGGTTCTTATATCTTCCTTCTATTCTTGTGGCAATGCCAAATGGTTCCATATGGAACATAACAGTTTGTTAATAGTAGTTATAATAATAGATAACTCAAATATGCATAATTTATACAATGCTATTTGGTTTGTGAATAAAGGTTGAAGAAAATTGATAGATGGTTTATTTCACTTTTTTAAACTATTTTGATCTTTTTCTATTGGACATTTTAGGGGCATTTAAATGTTTATAGCTGTACACATATTGAATATCATGTACCATAAGTTGAGAGGCATGAGAAAAATATCAATATTTTTTTCTGAAAAAAGTCCAGTTATCTAAATAGAACAAACAAAATCAAGGTAGCTCAAATATCATTTTTCCTAAGGGCGTTCACACCAGAAACATCAAATGATTTTACAACAAATTAATAACATCTATCAGCGTATAAACTGTACATGTAGTAAAACACAGTGATTTAAAAAAAACATCTATACTAGTTATCGTCTTACACTAAAGCGCTTAGTGGTTGAATCTGTCACTAATGTCAGGTTTGTTACCTTTCCCAGCACAGCCTCTTCACCTATTTAGTAGGCCATAAGCCTCGCCTTCACTATAAAAAAATGTCATATTATCTAAAGTCTTTTCATCTTAGCTTTCTATTTGAATGACGTTTTGGGTTGGCGCGCCCCCACCTCCCCCCCCCCCACACACA
>CABFWO010001534.1:0-15269 GCA_902155825.1 Timema genevievae | reverse complement strand
CCCCGGATTTTTTTTTTTTGCCGAACAATCTGGTAAAAAGTATTGTAATCATAAAAAAAAATAGTTTTTAAAAGGGGAGAAGGACGAATTCATGGACGTCAAATGTAAACGTGTCATTAATTTTGGGGTTGTATCAAAACATAAAACAAAAAATTACTGAACAATTCGGAACAAACGATCTCGGCAACTATTTGAAATACTAAATAACTTATCGTTGCACAATTGTAGTACTATTAAAAATAATAAACTTTTATACGAAATACATTTTTAGAAAACCAACAGTTTCTGAGATATTGGCAAATATATTAATACAATTTTGTGAGCTTTAGTCATAAAGATATACTACTTAAGTTTTAACGCAATAATTCTCCATTCTCCAGTTATTAAATATAAGTTTTTCAAAAAGTTTGTTATTTTTTCTTAAACCTCTTAGGAAAAGTGTTTGTACAGCAATGATCTATCTCCATTTTAGTTCAATAGTCAATATTTATATTTTTTATTGGTCAAAATTTATAAATGAATTTAATATCAATGCGCTGACCTGAAGATGTGCAACACCTAATAAAATGTCGATCAGAAGTCGAAATTTTAATACGAAGTGTTGACCCTTGTGGACCCAATATTGATCTATTTTATTGGCCCAAACATACAAATGAGGACATTAATTCTTTAAAAATAAAAATATAAAGTTTAAAACCGCAACTCAAAAGATGTTTTATATAAGTATAGTGGAATTTATACTTGGGTTTGCTAGTGTATACTATTTAGTTTCACATATATTACAAGTTATGAGTATATATCTCCATTTTTAAACAGTAGATCAAGAAAGTCCATGCGGGGTTCTTTACCATTTATTTTTAAATATAGTAAAGAAAATGTATTTTTATATATTCCTACAGTAATATATAAACTAAATAAAAATGTCACAATTGATTGTAAATAATGATTTCCTAAGGTAACTAAGAAAAATTGTACTTTGACAGGGATTTGAGCCCTTGTCCTTTGACTTTGGACGTCATTCTATAAAACACATATATTGCGGCTCAAAACTCGGCATCACTCCTTGGAGAGTACATTGGTGACTGCTTGTCTTTTGTTGTGTATCAAGCTACAAAGTTGGAAGGATTAGGGGATTAACTGTGGAATATAAGGATACTAAAAAAAAGGCCGTAAGTATAGAAGGGGTGAGAGGGGTCCGTGTGGTGATTGCATTGATATCTGTAATATAACTGGATGTACATATGTGGCTGAAATTTTCGAGCTGTCGTTTGCATACCATTGTGTAAGGGAAAAGAAAACTTTCACGTATCTCTTTCTCTCTTACACCCATACAAGTCAAAGTGGCATTTTGAGATCGTTCATTAATTTGATTGAATATATGAGATACATCAATGTGTGATTAGTTAAATGAAATAAATATGTTAGTAAAAGCTTTGAAGAGAATAAAAAAAATTGAAACTGCTTAGTTTTTTTCTTTAAATAAGTTGATGTAGCCAATATTTATACGAAGATTTTTGAAGGAAGCTCACTTTTAAGGCTTTATTTCGTACCAGAATCCTACACTATAGTTGTGTTTAGTTAGGATAAAAGACCTTCCAGAAGGAAATTTTTACTTCCGTTCTAAATGGCCGTTTATCCTACCAAAATATTATATATATGATATTATTCTGGTACGAAATAAAGCCTTACAGATTGGAATTAATACTAAATTCAGGGTTTAGTAGATACTGTACTTCCTATAAGCCTATAACCTAAATTATCGTTTGAATGTAAGACTTCTACACAAAGTTTGTCGTTCCAACAAATGTAATCAAGTTTTAGCATACCTTATTCATTATATTTATCGAGCTTTCAATATAATAGCCTTAGGTTTCTGAAACCAGTATACAAGCTAGTAACCAAACTTAAATATAAGTGTAGTCTTGGCAGACTGTAAACAACATTGATGATAACTACATATTTAAAATATGTTAAAGATTTTATTCATATTTGTACAGTATTACCTATAAAACTGAATTTATATAATATAATGTAAATGTTTCTTCAGGAAAGTGTGATATAATACTTCACTATTTTCAAACAATAACACTTTTATTCATCATAAAATGTTTTCGCATAAGAACATTGAAAGAAAGCGTTAAATCTGTCCCCCCACAGTGTAGCAGACGATAAACTTGAGCGTCACCATTTTGTCCTTGGCAATATGTATATGTATATTCATCCAGTTATATTATAGAGATCAATAATTCAACCCAGGTAGCCCTACATCATAAACTGATGAAATTATCTGTAGATAATAGGATATGACACTTTAACACAAATCTATGAAGATTAAAACTATACAATTATAAAAACATTGTTTATGCTCTGTATGAGATATAACCTACTTTAATCTTTGCTTAGAGTGGGTGATAGTTTTGCGTGTGCAAAAGTTTAATAAAATGACGTTGTTAAAGTAGCTACTGCTGTCAATTTGTCATAAAGTCATAATTTATTATTTAAATCAGGGAACAAGATGATACTAGTGCTATTTATAAATAAAAAAAATCTATATCTTTATGTATAAAACAAGCACCTTACACACAGGTATATTATGTAATGTTTATAAAAAAATATGTCTAATAATCTAAACTCCATGTTTAGATTTTAAAGCAATAAGACAATAAGTAAAACAATTTTTTTTAAATTAAAATAGAGATAGACCTGCTCTCTAGTAAGCACACAATTAGTTAAGGAGAATCTCTGCGGCTTCCATCTATCAGACAAGTGGCGCCACAATTAAATGGATACAATTAAGGATTTTGTGGATATTATGAGAATGGATACAAATCAGACTTTTTTTATTTGTGACGCTTGTTTAAGAAATGTTTGAATGGATACAATTCAGTCGTCTCGGATGCTACACAAAATCATAAGCAATGAACACCCATTAAAGCAGTTTGAAAAGATTTTTTTATGGTAGCTCAGAGCATTTATTCAAACAGTGTAAATGCTAATACCTATTTTTTCATAATTTAGAAATTTAGATAGAGACCCTTGAAGTTTTTTTTTAAGTACGAAAATGTGTATTGAGTTAAGATATGGCTAGTCCAGGTTTTTTTTAAAGTGGATTTAGTATTTCTTCTATAGTGCTGGAATTTTAAAAAATATTGCTTGGAGAAAAGATAAAATCACGTGGCCAATGACCTTGAAGGGGTGAGTAAGGGTTTTGTACCCTCAGTAGTTGCCTTGTAAAACAGCGCCTAAAGGTAATCGTGTGCTGGGTTGGTACGGCACGGACCGTACTTTTTTTTTACAGAGGGTGTGCCCACTATTCACGTCAATAACACGTACATTATGTCCAAATTTAATGATAAAAATTATATAATATCAGATTTTCATAATTTTATGTTACTTCTTCTTAAAATTAATTGTAATATTCTAATAAGTACGGTATGGTTTTCAAACATATCTACCAGAGTTAAAACACATCGATTCTTTTGTAAAGGCTTAGTATCATTTAAGTTAGTGTTCATAGTACACAATGTATAATTTAGAACATTTTATTACCAAATCAGGAGATATTAATAGATCATTGAGTGCTTTTTTAGTTGTTTTCATTGCACGGCACAAGAAAGAGGCAATTATATTGTTTTGAAGTTAGCTTTGTTCTTACTAGAGATTATGACACTCGTAAGGTTGACTATATCGATCAACAGCTGAGAATGCTAAGATAGTTCATTTAATCCGAATACAATACTCTGGGTGACTTTCAAATGATCGTTATATTGTTTGGAAAAAATAGTTTTTATCATTCGATAGTTTAAGTCATTCAATAGTAGTAACCATCACTACACTGACACAATCCCAAAGACACAGAAATAGCTGGAATGGTGGAGACAGTGGTGCCGAAAGGTACGCACATTGTGGATATTTCCAAATGACGTCACCGGCATGCACGATTGGCACTTGATTTTAATTCCCTCACGCGGAACTTTTGTCAAATGGTGGAGCTTTCATTACTGGAGTTATCGAAGTATTGCGTGCACCTTGATAATAAATAATGATTGGAATTAGTTTGAGATACTCTCCATTCCATTCATGCGGTCAGTGCGCTACCGACCCAGTGCGTGCTTACTTTTAGGGAGGTGGTATGTAAGTACCGATTGCTCTGGCAACACTGAAGGGTTATTTGAGATGTTAGACTGGCCAAACTTTTAATTTGTGTTTCCTTCTACCATTTATGAGGGACTGGCGCTAACGCGACTAATCTATTCGAGAGACCTTGACTGAAATATTAATCATGACAAGGAAAACGGAAGAAAACCAAGTGAAGTTTAATTCTGTTTGGGATTATTTGGTCCATTTGTTGTGACTGTCTCATACATGCTCGTTATTACGCGTATAGTTTAGTCACGCACGGCTAAATCTGCCAACAATCCCTAAAGTATATAGGCCATGGGAGCCTTAACCTGCCGCAATACCTCTGGGCCAGAAAAACGCTTCGTTTGTAAACATAGATACCAATTCAATCGCGAAAACACGCTTAGTGATGAAAAAAAGCCTATATAATTTATAGTTATCCAACTATCTTTGGGTTTTTTTTAACGTAAATTTTATAGCCAAGGTTCAAATCCCAGTCAATGTTAATCGAAAAAGTTTTTTTTAAATCAAAATGGCAAATAAATTATTATTTATTTGAAAGGAAAATATAATTTGTATGGGCTGGCTATCCTGGTATTTTAAAATAATAATAAAAAAAATCAAAATGGTTGATGTTATTAAATCATTTGGAAGACGTGGGTGTAATCAAGTAAAATGTTAATTTGACGTTCAAGTAGGTTAAAGATAATAAAATAAATTGTATTAAAGTAAATAATGGAGTCCTGTGTCATTGTAGAAGACAAAGATGAGGTTCGTGAACTTCAGGACATGGTCAGGAAACTAAAGATGCAAAACGAACAGCTTAGATCCCAAAATCGCAAGAATGGATTAGTAGACAATACGTTAAACGTTTCTGATTATAGTAATGCAAATCAAACTCTTTCGCCATGTGAACTAGAAGACATGCATGATATTTTAGAAATCAATAGCAATGAATTTTTGGACTGTGAAAGATGGTAAGGATTATCATATATTATTATTTTGATTTGTCTATAAACCTCTTGATGGTTAAGCTAAAAACACACACTTTTTTAATTATTAAGTAAAATACTCAAATCATACAATCAGCTGCGATATAGTGTGAGTGGAGGGTGGGAGTCTTTGTTTTTTTCTCTGTCAAATTAAGAGAAAATTAAGGTTTTCTAGCACCTACAAGCACAACAAGGTTCTGAAATTTCCAATTATAACAGAACAAACGTGATAAAAAAATTAAATTGTTCAAAAAAATCTTAGAGAACTCACCTAATTGTTATTTATAACCACGAGTTCTAGCCTCTAGTTAATCATAATTTTTATTTATTCAAATATGAAAGGTTAAGCAAAGCTAAGTCATTTTTATTTATTCACATATTAATGGCTAGATGTTGAGCTCGGTTTTTTTTAGTGAATTCAATATATTTTGCATAAAAAATATCACACTAAAAGATTTCCCATCCACTTGAGATGTTTGGCGATCTGCTTATGTGCACCGCATTTGAGATGTATGGCGATCTGCTTCAAATTATTTCATTGGAGGATGTTCATAGTTTTTTTTAATAAAGGTAGTAAAACAATAGTTAATTATTAAGCCTACTAAATTTCGATCTATAACTTAAGAAAGAAAAATCTAGTGCTTGTGGACACTTTAATTGTATAAATAAATATATAAAATTACCATTGGGCTATAATTATCTAAGGTGCCAAACCTGTTCTAGGAAAGTTTTGTAATGCAAGGAACTTTTTTTTTTAAGTGTTCATTTACCAATACATTCAGACTCATATTATTACCGTTCCTCCCTTGCTTAATACTATCCCCAATGGGATTTTTTTTTGGGTCAACTTATGAGCAATATCGTTTCTAGCACTGATAGGCCTGCACACAGCAACATAGGCCTAAGCAAATTTCTGACTAAAACAAAACAAATGTGAAAAAATTGGGATTGTACGTTATATCCATCCCATTCTCGGCCATGTCTTTCTTAAAATAACAAACATTATTACTGTAGGCCTATATCAGTCATACATTTTTACAAACATAAAAATATGTAGAATCGATTAGAACAAAATTAAAAAAAAAGTAATTTGGACCTAAGCAATATATGAAAAAGTTCCACTCACTTAAGCTTCCGAAACATAATATTGATGACATCATGGGCATAACAAGACAACGCGCTATTTTATTCAATATTATGATACTTTCCCAACCCATCTTAACATAACTTTTCATGTAAAAAAATTAAATTTATGATTATAGGCTAGATAAAATAAACTGTCCAATGTAGGCCTAATGTTACTAATGTCATACTGTTTTAGTGGTCAGAATCATGAGTGTAACTAACACAAAGCATCATGTCAATAGTTACATTAAAAAGGGATTTGAATGATATGTTGTCGAGTTTTGTTTAAAATGTAGTGTTTATTAAAAGTGTTAAAAATAAATAAATCCTGGTGTCATCAGATTCTTCTTACTCTTGTGTGCGTGGTAAAGGGAATTAAAAAAATCTCAACCTTGTACCATAGGCCTAACAATGAAAAAGAGCTTAAAACGGGACGGATAAACCGTACTTTCTCCAAAAAAATTCTTGGAAAACTCATTTAATTGCCATTTTGAAGTGATCCTATAGATTACTCTTCTACTAGAGGCTGTCCTGATCCTTAAATTCCTTCTAACACAAATATTTTAAAACCAGAATGTTAATCTAAAGTTTTATTTATTTCCATGTGAAAGGTTAGGTTAAGTAAGCTCTGTTGGTTTTTTTTTAAAACATTAAAGGGCCTAAACATTATGCACCAAAAACTATCATGCGGCAAATTATCTCCTAAGCTACCCAGTTGAGATGTGTGATCTATTTCTGGTGGTTTTATTAGAAGACGTTCAAAGTTTTTTTAATCAAGATAGTAAAACAATAATTAGGCCTACTCATTTAAACTTACAAGAATTAGGTTTGTTACTTAAAAAAGGGAAACTATAGTTATTTATAAATGCTTAACTTGTACACATATTAATAAATACATTAAATCTCTCTGTCTATATATAAATATTATAATGTATTTATTAATATATAGAGCTATAATATAAGGTGTCTGAACTGTTGTAGGAAAGTGTCAATAACACAAAGAACTTTTTTTTAAATATTTGTTTACCAACATGTCATCATATTTATATGATTTTAGTGTTTGCGAGTATCAAGTTGTGCTGTGAATAGATTATTCAATAGACACAAAGTTTCATTCATTCAATTTTATTAATTTTTCAATGATATTTGTTTCTGGAAGTCATTTGGCGGAATGTTATCAGGTTGATTAGGTGAGTTTTCTAATATTTATTTTACGATCTAGAATTTTTTTCACAATACCTTAGTAGGAAATCTCCTTAAAATGTAGTTGTGTGCTGTATTTTTAAGTGATAAAATTGTAATTGAGATGCTCACCTGTAATGATATATATATTTAACATTAATTTAAAACTAGCCTAACATAGTAAATAATAGTTTAGCCTACCGTTAATCCTAAACACTTCAAAGTTGATAAGTTTATGTTCAGTTAAATAAAGTAGGGGCCTACTCTAACTGTAGGTTGTCTAAAAAAGCAACTTAAAAAGGTTTTTTTTCCACACCTATCCTTAAATTCATTTAACTTTTTTTCTATTTGAGGTATCTAACATACACTTTCTGAACCGATTGATTATATTAGCATACGATAGTTTCTATGAGCGAGAGAGAAAAGGCCTACCAATTTGGCCAGGAAAGGTATTTTCACATACGCTCCAGGTTCCTTTTACATGCCACAATCAACATGAGATGGACAGCTTTACTTACCATCTGAAGGAAGTTGTGCTACAAATGTTTATTGCTCAAGAAAAATCCATCAACCCTGGCTGGGTTTAACCCACAAACCTTGGGTCCTGAGGCGAGCACTTTACCCCAAGACCACCGAGGTCAACCACTATTTGTAAATTGTCATTTAGTAGGCCTATACCGTAACTTAAGCAAACAGGACTGTCACATACCAAGAAAACTGGAAAAACATGGCTTTTTATTTTGTCAGGAAAAAACTGGGAATCTCACAAAAATAAAACTGGATTATTGGTGAATTAGGAATATTTAACTGCAAGCTTTAAATAGGTTTAGTCTTCCTTTTGCATGGAACTAAAAGTGAATTGAAAAACTAAGCATGCTAATTCAAACACATGTCTTATTCTCTTTTTCATTATGAAACAAGGTTGCATAACAACTATGGGTTACCTATGGTAGGAAAGGTGGTAAGTGACAGCTAGTGGAAGGTTCTTTATTGCGAACATTGGCTGAAAGTCACTAATGTCAACCTATTCGGAAATAATTAATTATAGCTTACTAACACTATGTTATCAGTAAAAAGTCTTATCAAATGATAATAGTAATACTTACACTATAATGATTTTGGTTTTGTGATTGTGGAAACAAGATATATTATAGTAGGTACTTGAAATAATAGATTAAAAAGTAAGTTATTATATTTACACTTGTACACCAAAATAAAACTTTTTTATAACTTAGATAAAGAGCTTACTTATAAAAAAATATTGGTTTCAACCAGCACATGAATACAACTGAAGACGGTTTGTATGATGTCATCAATCACCCTTGTTTCGGTCGGTTTGCCATCTTAATTTATGAACAGAATGTAGCATTTTAGAAGCTCTTGTTTGAAAAAGCATTTTTAAGTGAACCTCTGTAAAGAAAAAAAAATTAGGTTATTTTCTGAAGTTCGTGTTTCATTAATCTAAAAACAGTTAAAAGAAAACATAATTAATAGTCATTTTTATGAAAAATTAAATGTATTCCTCTATAAAAGACACTCTAAATTTTCTGGAAAAATAGATATTTCTCCTGGAAAAAAACTTTGGGAATTTTGTATTTAAAAAAACAGTGGCAACCCTGACGAATTATCGAATATTATTTCCCTAAAAATTTAATTGGGCCATTTTCAGTCCTGTCCAAGACAGTTATAATTCAAATCACAATTGCATTTTTAAAAGTATTTTGATGAAAATAATTCGATTAAATTAAATGAGACAACTTGTGAGTTGTATTCAAAATATCAATCTTGACCAACCCAGAGAAATGTTGTCAGATATAGGTTTGTAATCTCTAGAAATAAGAAGAAAAGTGAAGAGGCTTGGCAACATACATCAAATTTAAGGGTAAAAGTGAAGGGGTTTAGAATATAATTTGCTATATTTAAGAATATTTTTTTTAAATAGAAAAGTTATCTTTATAAATTAAAAATATTAAAAATAATGAAACATTTGTAGTCCTGTTGATAAGATTTCCTTTCTTTAGGTTACCTTTTCACTACACAGACATTTATACACCTCTCTATTCAGGGCCCACCAAACAAATGCGTAAACCTTTACAAATATTAAAAATATTACAAGTTACACTAAGACCTTGCTTAGCAGCATTCCTTTTTATAACATTCCACTAAAACAGCGGCTCTCATTTATATACATATCACAATGTTCAGTGCTTATCTCGCTCTTCCAGCATGATGCGCGCAATGAATGACCTTGGCCTTCATTTTATTTCAGAAATTGTCTTTTTACATTTATGATGGGCACTATCAAATGATTTTAACTATCGATTTATAGAATTATAATTTGATAGTTTTTATTTAATTCCAATTATTTTCATTCGACTGAATAATCTATTGCACACTTTATGATAGTGTAAACATGTAATCATGATTTTATAGCCATTTGAAAGTTTAAAAAATAGCTATGTTCTGGTTTACATTTATTTCAGGTTGTATTCACCTCCCCTTAATGCTGAAAACTCTGTACCTTCAAATCTTCACAAATGGGTGCGACAGGACATTGATAACAATAATGATTATGAGTTTCAAATGACTAGAAGAATGCTGATAAAAAAGTTGGAAGATATAGAACAAGGTAACAAATGACTTCACTTGGCTTTTATGTTTTAAATCAAGGTTGAATAGTACCTCTGTGTAAATGTGTTTAAATTAATGGAAGCGTTGTTACATTTTAAATGTGTACATTCTTGTAGTCTAATCACTTAGCAATTTAAAACAATATTATTTTACGCATCAAAGTAGGTTGCTCACAAGAAAGTTTGATAAAAACAAATATATACCTTTACTTTCACATTAAAAAACAACACACTTCCTACTTTAAACTATTGCCACTTTCTGCTTCAGTGGCCACATGGTCTAATAGTATACGCTACTCTCGCAGCAGACTAGACTGCCGATGACAAGGAGATTGAGGTCCGAGTCTCGATCTGGGGTAATGAGGGTGGTTTTTCCAAAATGATTTTCCACTCTCCTCTACTCAAATGTAGATACACCTCTTATAAATATAACCTTCATAATCCCTAAAATCATTAGCATAATTAGTACATAGATGTATAACCTGAATGGATAGTAAAACGTTGTGCTAAAAATAAAGTTCTCTCTTTGAAACACAACCATTACAATTCAATTCCTTGACCTAGGTTTTGTTCTTTTGGATGGTTTCAAAAGGGAATGTAAAATGTGAACACAACCTGAGAACTATAAAACACAAAAGAGAGAATAATAATTATAGAAAATAATAATATTCATCCTATTTATTTATTTGAGGTACATTTAACGTGCACTTTCTGGATCGAATAATTCTATCAGTACACAAGAATTTTTATGAGCGAGAGTAAAAGGGCCTATCAATTTTGCCAGGAAAGGTATTTTCACATATCTTCCAGGGTTCTTTTACATGCCACAATCAATATGGGACTGACGGCTTTACTTTCCTTCCAAAGGAAGTTGTTCAACAGATTTTTACTGCTCAAGATAAGTCCAAGGACCCCGGCTGGGTTTGAATGCACAAACATTGGATCCTGGGATGAGCACTTTACCCCAAGACCATCGAGGTCAACAAAAAAATAAAAAATAACAAGAACATATAAAATAGCTCATAGGTCTACAAAGGGGGAAGGGAGGAAATCAAAACTAATTTAATATAGGCTAGTGTAACTCTTCAATATACAGAATTAAATATGGTAGGTACTTCAAAATTTAAAAATTCAAAATAATAATAACTTTAAAAGTTATCCACTTTTATGTTTTTTATGATTTGTATCGGCCATCCCTAGTAAATATGCAGATTACCCAGGCGGTTAGTAAAACACAATGCTATAAATAATGTTGTTTTTATATATTTAGCTACTCCATAGTGCCTAACAGACATTTAAAGCAATTAAAAACAAATATTTGCAATCAAACAAAATCTTATATAACTGTATATAATGTTTATTAATAAAATTATTTAGGTCAGGTCTAATTCAGGAATTTACAAGAAAACTTAAAATAAAATGTCGACTAGCTGTCTAAATCAGGGAAGGGGAAATTTTATATCCACATGCCATTTAGGATAATGTTTTTTATGGCCTGCCGGTATTTTACGAATCCTTGCTTAATAAACTTAACATACAGGATGTCTAGCATCCTGAAAAATCAGAGAAAACTGGAATTAGCCAGGAATTTGAAGTGGTCGGGAAGTAATAGGATTAAGTCAGGAATTAGGTAATTTACAACAAAAAATCTGTGAAAATGTTGTTTTAATCAAAATATGAAATTTAAAAATTATAAATTACAATATGATTCAAACTTATTTTTGTAGCTGTGTAATATATTTTATAATTTTATAATTTCTAGTAGACTATTTTAATACAAATTAAAAACGTGTTTATTTAAATATTAAAACCTATTACTATTCATAAAAATATTAATGAAAAAGGGGGTAGGAGGTAGACGGGTGTGACATACTGTTGAGTTGGAAATTTCAAGAAATGATCGGGGAAAAGTCAGGAATTGTATTAGTCAAGTTGAGTAGACACCATGACATACTAGGCCTACAGAAGAATGTACTTACAAAATTTGAAAAATAACACCTGGACATGATAATCAAACCCGGGACCCTTGGCTTAGCGTGCCACTGCTCTACTACTAAGCTATCATCCTGTGCTCAGGGTCATTATTCACTCAAAATTTAAATCTTTGCTAGCCATGTACAGTTAATTATACAAGCATTCACTCACCTCCACTAACTAACAAAACTTGAATATAAATAAAAGGGCTTATTGTTTTCAAAAGTTTTACTGATTTAAACCAACTAGTTAATATGTAGCCTAGGGCCTATAACATATTCATGAGGGGAAAATACAGTATTTACCGGTATTTGATTTTTCATAAGGGTTTATGGCCCATTTAGGTTCAACATCTTTAGAGGTTCTCAGAAAAAAAGTTTCCCCACTCCTATTCTAAATTAATTAATCAATCAATCTGTCAGGCCTCCACCTTGTTGAATCATCATTGAGGTGCTATTCTTCAAATGATGACCATTTAACTCTGAGAAACTTTGTTTGTAATCCCAAAATTACTCCATATTTATTCCCCACATGGTGCAAAAGTGGGCAGTGTATTTTACCGATTCAAAGTTAATCACAAATGTGGTATCAGGTGTTGATAACTCACCAACATGTTATGCCCATTTAAATACAATCATTAACAAAATAATAATAAAAAAACTATTTTCATAGGCTTAAGAAGAAACAATATAGACACGCGTACATTCACAAGACCGAAGAAGCGTGTGTGTCGTCCCACTCTGAGCACCATGGTTGAGTCTCCACTCCTGGAAAACAAGAGCTACCAAGACCTGGCTGCGCTATGGAACATGAGCTCTTCGAAACTGATGGGGGAGACACTTGACGACATCAGCATTCAGCTCAACAGCATTTCTTATGGACCTGGTGACTTGGACTCTCTGTTGCTCAACTCAAGCTCGCCTGGGCAGGACACGACAGTCACTAATACCAACTCTAGCACGCCTAGGCAGAACATGACAGTCACTAATACCAACTCTAGCATGCCTAGGCAGGACACGACAGTCACTAATACCAACTCTAGTACACCTAGGCAGGACACAGCAATCACTAATACCAACCCTAGTACACCTAGGCACGACACAACGGTCACTAATACCAACTCTGGTATGCTTAGCAAGGACACATTGCTTGCTAATACCAATTCTAGTACATTTAGGCATGACAGATTGGTCACTAATACCAACTCTCCCACATCCAAGTACAACATGATTGTCACTAATACCACCTTTCAAAAGATGTCATCTGAACCTCATCTTCATGTCAGCTCAAAAATGTCCTCAGAGCCTCATCTTCATGTAAGTAGAGTGAAGACTCATAATTAATTCATTCTTATTTACTATTTACAGATGTAGGCTATAAGGGTAACTTTTACCAACTTAATAGGGACATAACTAGCTTTTCTTTGATTTTTCAGAAGATGAATACTGTACAAGAGGGTTGGTTTAAATTTTGATTTAAAATTAATATGTAGGCTTACTTTAAATAATTATATGCTTTGTTTCAGACTACTAAATCAGAAACAAGACTTGACGCCACGTCTATCACAACACTATTCCAGCTAAGGGACTCAAATTCTACATTTAATAAAAATTCAGATGTAAATTTAAATGCAACATTCCTAAAAGCTTCAGACCCCAGTTTGAACACATCATTTGACAAAGTGCCTGACATGAACGCAACATTTCAAATTAACTCCCGCTCGAGGAGCCTGACTCCATCAAGTTTGAGCTGCACCTTTACTGTGCCGCCAGAGTGTGGGAGTAACAGTAGCAGCAGTAACCGTAGCTTAAGAACAGCCTCACTGGACAGTGGTGGGGATGATGATCAGATGAGCAGTGCTTCTGATAGCAGCTTCTCTTCAAACAACAGACTCATGAATGTGGGGGATGTGCAAAACATTGCACGGATACAGGAAGAAAGTGAGTACCTAGTTTTGCTTTTCTTTTGCTCATGTGCCATCTCTTCTATATTAATAAAATGAAGAGTTTCTCTGTTCATTATGAAAATTGTGCGATATCTTCCGCACACAAGAGGGCTGACATTTTAAAATTAGTAGCCCTTGTGTGTAAACATATGCACCTAAAAACTTTGATTTTAAATTTTTGACTAGATTTTTTAAAATTAATTAAAACTGGGTCAGAAGACATACAACAATTGATAGTTTGTTTTTTTTCTGTCTGTTTCAAGTAAAGAAAAACATTGCCAGGGGTAGCCACACAATTCATTATGTGATACCCTCCGCAATGTTGGTACTTTTGTTAGCTTTAACATAAATTAGAGATTTATAAATACAGTAAAATCTCCCTTAAAATATATCTCGTGTGCATTAATCTTTATAATAGACAATTTCCTTAGCTAAATAACATGGGATTGCCGCTCTTAAGGTGAAACACCTTTCCGTTAACATTGCTAGATGTGCATATTTATGTAATTATATAAATCTCTAAATAGTTTAGCTCTTTGTATAATATATATCTTTAATTTGAATAAGATATCTCTCTAATTAAGGCCTTTGGCCCGGTCGAGTGCAAGTCTAAAACCTATTTTGTGGGATGGTGGGCGGGAGGGTGAAAGGCATGGCGTGGCTTCACAATTGACCAAAGTATCCTTCCACGCCAACAAGAACAGATGAATCACGGAAACCGTAGATGGCGCTAGCCACTGAACAGGTCTTGCGGAAAAATGATGCGTTTTAAAATATCACTTTTCTCGAGAACGAGTGAAATTATGTTAATATTTTCAACACCCCTTCTAAGATAATGTATCAATGTTTATTAATTGTTACATTTTTTATTTTTTGTTATGAAGCCGTCAGTTTTCTATTGAAAAATGTCAATTTTATCGATATTTGATCACTGTTAAAATATTATAGAGAATGTGTGTATATAAAAAGTATAACTTAATCAAAATGTTTCTATTCTTGATCAAACCGTTTCCGAAAAGAAAATTGCAAAACAATAAAAATTCTTGAAGATAACTGTTTGTTCCCACGACTCTGCATTTCCATGCCAAATGAAAAGGGCCAATCGCCTTAAAACCTTTTTTCACTTTTTGAGGTATGTTTTCCAAGATATGGAAAAAGTTACAAAAAAGGGGGATGGAAACTAATTAAAAAAGGAACAGACACAATAATAATTTGTTAAAATAATATAAAGACTTAGATAATGCTTGATAATATAAATAAATGAATGCTAAAATTGAATATAATGAAAATGAAGGTTAA
>CABFWO010001533.1:149673-167586 GCA_902155825.1 Timema genevievae | reverse complement strand
AACCCCAGATCAGGGATTGCCCTCCAATATGTTGCCATTTTGACAAGCCTGCAATCCAGTGAGGTGCATCACCGGTCCTTTCAGATATGAAGATTCAAGTGGCCCATCTGTACTTTTTTACTTTTATTTGGGCTTCGTTTTATACAATTCTATCATATTTATAAGCTTGTGCAAATCTTGAAAATTTTTAATCCAAATTTAAATTTTAGAAAGATTCAGATTCGATTCAACATTTTGAATCTTAATATTGGAAGATTTGGATTCAATTAAAAATTTCGAATCTAAGTAAATCTTAAATTCGGATTTAATGGTTTAGCTCATAATTCAAACTATAATTCATACCTACATAACAAATTAATCTAATCAGGCTGAAAACCAGTTGCGTGGTAGAGTGAAGAGAGAAATTAACTTGAGTGCCTATTCTTAAAGTAATGACATGTGGAACACCTGTTTGTGAGAATGAATATTTTGTACTTTTATTAAAAAAAAAGTGATGTGTTCTTTATTTGATTTTTTATTCTTTGGGATTAGTGCTATCACATTTTTTTTAATAAACCTAAAATGTGTCTAAAATATTCAACAGAGATTTGATTTGAAACATTATTACCATAGTAAGCCTAAAATAAATTAATCGATACATATCTGAACATATTTTTTAACAAAATATTTGATTCAATTTTTTTAAGCTTGGGGTTTGACTAGGACTCAATTCGATAAAATTAATTTAGCATAAGATTCGATTCAGATTTGACTCAAAAAAATTCCTGTTATGAGATTCGATTCGAATAACTTATCCCAAATTTGGATTGGATTTGAAATTGAAAATAACGGATCCACACATATTTATTTAGTGACATTTTTATTGTGATAAAAAAATATTAGATATGCATTTAAAAAGAATTTCACTAGCATTCACCTGAAAGGGGACTGGAAAATCACCATTTGAAAACAAAATCTCATGTGGTCAATCAGGGACACAATCGATGCAGCCAACTCAGATGGTCGAGTGAAATACCAATAGGGATACGCAAAGCTTTGTAAACTCTCACCTCGCTTTAAATATTTGTCTGTTTTGAGCCTGCTTTTTAAAATAAATTTTGGCTTCAATAACTATGAAGCCAATAGAAAAATTTAATAGTAAAATACACATTTATGTCAAATTTTGTAATATTGTGCTGTTGTGAACATTACAAATTAATGTTACTAGGAGTGGAAGCACCCAAAGAATCAATTTCGAGTCGAATTCTTTTATTATGTTTGAGCTCAATTTTAAAAAAAATCCAAAACTTGAAAAACTTTAGTACTTGAAATGTTCATACTTTATCTCAAAAATGTTGAGTTTAATTAATTTTATTCAATTTTAAGATATCGTTTTGAGGCAAACTGGGTGCTTCTCTCTTATCTTTTGTATGATTTAAAATATATAACTTTTACAACTGTGATAAATTTATTTAGAAATCCAAGCTCTTGGGATTAAAACTTTTTTTCACAAAAAATAATTCAATCTTAAAAATGTATATTTGTGTTTATGGTTTATGCATGACTCTATTACAAACATTCAACTTGAAATATTTGTGGTAAGAATATTGTTCTATATTACCCAGACTTGAATAAATCTTTATATTTTCATTCAAACTTGATTCTAACTCGACTCTATATGAAAAATTATTACTCACGCATCCCAAAAACTTACATGACATAAATTTGCCATAATTGAATTGCATGTTGTGATATTTACTTTATTCATCAGCTTAGGCTTAAAAATATTCTGCGTGTTTGTAAAAAATGTTTGTCTAAATTGTATTTATTATATAGACTTATATAAATATGCAATTTATAGTACATTTTTCCAATATAAAACACTAAAAAAAATTGACTTCAATTTCGGCTTTGAAAATATTTCATATAATTCAATTCTGCTTCATTTAAAATTGAAAAAGTGTACTTTGCACCCTTATAAATACTAATAAAGAGCTGTGTGTACCAGATTGCGACCGGACGCACACACAGCACTGCTTGGACGTCTCCACCGGTCCCGAAGAGGCTGTCGGGTGTATCCTCGACGATGCGAGTTGGGCTCCCTCTGCACATCCCATCGCAGTATGGACACCTTCAAGGACTTAATATCCTGGCCATCCAAGCTCGACTCAAACTGCTCTACAAGTTTTCAGACACCCTGTACTTGTCTTGGAGGCTCTTACCACTGTCCCCTCAGGTGAGGCTATTTTAATTAAGGAAGGAAATATTACTTTAGTGGTTTTTGCACTACATCTTACTACACGTTCGGATTATACACTTATGTACTAATTACTCTAATGGTTTTAGAGATTAGGAAGGTTATATTTAAAAAAGTGTACCTTCAATTGTGTGGAGGGAAAGGGAAAACCCATTTTGGGAAAACAACCCATAGTACACCTGATCGAGATTCGAACCTCAATCTTACTGTCATTGTCGGCCTAGTCCACTGCGAGAGTAGTGCCTTAATCCATGCGACCACCAAAACGGGTTAGGGTTTTTTTTTTACCCTGAAACTGTAATACAATTCAATTTTCATAGGAAGGACCTTATCTGACAGCTTGAAAGTTACTAAAACTACTTTCATCTCAATAAGGAAAACCTATTTTAGCTTTAAGAGGTAATTTTGTTATATTTGAAAGAAAGTACATTTTCTATGTTTGTCCTTTATGTTAGTTCTTTTTTCATGTTCTTATCTAAGTGTCCTATCCTTTACAAATTTCCTTTAGGTTGTATCTGTACTAAAATATCATTTCAATCTCCCTAGCTTTGCTAGTCATGTACAATTGTCAATTAATTGTACAAGCATTTGTTCTACCCCTGTATCTATTGATGTTTGTAGTGTGAGTGGATGACGCCCATCCTGCGTGTCTTCACGTCATCCCAACTGCGACCACTGCTTGCGCCACGTGTCTACACACTCCCACTGGTGCGCAGTATTGGCCGCACCATGGTGCAGGGACGCAACTATGGGCCACAGGTCACGGTGCGCAGGCTCGCCATGAGAGGCAGGCGGTGTAAGCCCATCTTTGTACAGGTGGCTCGACAAGTCATCAAGATGAAACCTGCAGAGCTGCGCCTGCCGTCGCGTGCTTGGAAGGTGAGAAATCTTGTTTAGCGCTAGGCATTGAATATAATGTTCAATCTGACTACAACGTCTTGCTAATCCAAATCTTATACCTTTAAGGACCCTCGGATTATCAGGAGATTATTAAAAAATGTGCAAAACAGTATCTAGTAACGTATTGATATATTATTACTGTTCAAAAATTTGTTTTATTAATTTGGCTTTGAAAATATATTTCTGTATCGTTACGGCATTTTTATTTTTATCTAAAAGGGTAGATTTACATACAGAATACTCCATAGATAGTTTTATAAATTAATATCTCGCCTTTCTCAAGTCCTAAAATCACACATTTATGTTTCAAACTTAACTTGTTATGTTTTCTTTAGTTTGACAACATTGTGCAATAAATTGACTTAAAAACCATAGCATACTAGCAAGACAAAACATCAACACCTCGTTATCATGGCAAGATAAATAAAAACACCATTGTGACCATTAATGGGGTCGGTGTAGACAAAACTAGTAGAGGTTCAGATTACAGCATCTTCTGGATTAGCGGATGTTCGGATTAGTAAAACCGTGCTGTTTTTAGTTTTCTAAGAACTAATAATATACTCTAGAAAGTTATTTGCATGAAGCTCTCTCTACGCCAGTGTTTTTCAAACTTTTATCGTTTATGTATTCCTTTAAGGGCCATGTTGGCCCTTCCAGATCTTCATAAAAAATAAAGGAAACAAATATCTGTACAAAGACAGTGTAGAAACACTGTACAGTAGTGCAAAGAAAGCCAACCTGAAAGGTCAGTAAGGTTAGGCTTAGATTAGAATAAACACACTTTTCTCTTAATTTCTTCTTACACTTCTCACACTTTCACAGTTACACGTTGTTTTAATTTCTGAAATTATTCCTTTTTCATATAAAAAAACACAACAAATATTATATGGAACTACATGCTTGTAGAATTTGAAAAATAACTGAAAACTTGCAGTCTTGGAAAATTAATGCAACAGAATGGAAGCTTGAATAGATAGATGGCATGCTGAAAAATTAATAACTAAAAATATCTATACCATTGATGTGCAAGTTCCCATTGCCCGAGTTGAGAGTTATTGCAAGTGGCTGTCGGGAATGCTCTGAGTACTCTGGTGGTATAGCAGGAGTCAAAGTTCTTAATGTGGGTGTTTGCATGGGAAGGAACTGGTTTATCTAGACGTATATGGTTGATATCAAAACGGTGATTGTTCATGCGTATTCTCAGAGGTCCTGTTCCGAGTCCAATGTATTTAGCTTCACAAAAATTACATTAAAGTTGGTAGATTAAGTTGGATGTGTTGCAATCAAAGTGGCCTTGGATTGCTTCTTCAGGTTCTTAATATTGATGGTCTTGCTAGGTAGGTGGATCTTGCAGGTGTTGCGGTATTTAATGGGTGTGAACCTTTTGCTGTGTTGATTGTAATATAACCACAGCATCAGTAAAATTCGATCTTATCAAGACCAAATCTAACTAATAACTCCTTTCAGATTGGCTTCATTCTCTATCACTTACATTATTTTTTGACATCTTTAAGTACTTGAAAATTCAAGTTCTAGTCGAGTTTTAATAGTCATACAAACTCAACTTGAATTTTTTTTCCCCCCAAAAAAATTTAAATACTTGAAAGGTTAAAATTTATCTCAAAAATTTTAATTTTGATTAGTTTGATTACATTTTAAAATGTTATTCCATAACACACAGTGTTGGTTAATATTTCCTTTTGTCTGATTTATAAAATTATAGCTTGTACAGTTATATTAAGTTTCATTAAAACTCATTATTTGTGAGATCCTAACTTTCTTAGTAAGTTATTTTATGTTAATAGTTTATGCATGGAACTATTATTAAAATTCAATTTGATATATTTAGGTTATTTGGAATAGAGCACTAGGCTAATTAATGGTTTAAATTAGGAGGGATAGCCAGCACACTTACCTTGGTGATAATGGAGTAGAAATTGTTTAGATAGAACACTAAAAAACACACTGTGGACAGTCAACCATGCAGTTCAACCAAGAGCATCAATCGACTCTTGACCTGATGAAGCTGTCTGTGACAGTGAAAGCTTGTCCTTAAAAATGTGTTTGTGTGTTTTTAGTGTTCTATCCAAACAATTTCTACTCCAGTATCACCAAGGTAAGTGTGCTGGCTATCCCTCCCAATTTAAACCAAAATTTGATATATTTGTAGCAAACTCATATAAAACTTTATATTCTTATTCAAACTCAACTCATGTTGAAAAATGCCTACATGCATGTACCTAATTATTGTTTTACAATATTCCCACATTGTTTTAAATATTTCTAAGGCACTAAGCAAGTATTAGTTTTTATAACTATTTTGAAATAGGTACTAGTGTTTTCCATGATTATTTTGGCCTCCCTCCTCATGTTAGTAATGTTTGTGTGTGTCTCGTCACAGGTGAAGCTGGTTGGAGAAGGGGCTGACGATGCAGGAGGGGTGTTTGACGACACTGTAACCGAGATGTGTCAGGAGCTGATCATCGGGACGGTACCGCTGCTGGTGCGAACACCCAACGCTGTCAATGATACTGGTTATAGCCGTGACCGGTATCTCCTCAATCCTAACCTTTCTTTACCGCAACACATCTCATGGTTCAAGTTCCTTGGTAAGTCCGGCAGCCATCATAATTATACATTAGTTCATGAAAAATATTAGAACACTTTAAAATATTCTTCAAGTTTTTAATTTTACTATTTTATACGTAATTGAAGTTCAAATTCTGGTTGGTTGGACTAAAGAGAATTTTTACTAAATGGCTTTTACTTCCTCCCTCCATGCAAATGTGGGTACATTGTCTTATAAATTCCACCTTCTTTATCCCTATCCTATTAGTGTAATGAATGCGAGTGACCCATATGGGTACTAACAGGTGGTGGTAAAAAAACTTTTGAAGACGAAATCAATCATTGGTTTCTGGTGTTATCCTGATTGGTGCTATTGTTGCAGGAGTGTTGTTTGGGGTGGCTGTGCGCACCAAGAAGCCCTTGGCAGTCCCATTGGCTCCGCTGGTCTGGAAACTACTTGTCGGGGAGCCTGTGTCGGTGGATGACCTAGAAGACTCCGATAGTCTGTACATTCAGAGTTTGCGAGGGATCAGTGATATTCACCTGTCAGGCGTCACCCAGGACAACTTTCATGAGGTACTGTCTGTACATTCACGCGTCTTTTAACTGATATGAAAGTTTGTCAGGTCATTGAAACAGATTGTACATATGCTTGACAGATCTTTGACTGTTTCTTAAATAGAATTTACTTACCTTTTTGATAAAAATAATTTAAATTAGTAAATTTGGTTTTATATATAAGAATGCAAATTGCAAAAAAAAACTTCAAAACCTTTTTATTTGAACTGGTATTAATAAAAAATACTGAATTTAAAACAAAATTTCAGGAAATTGAGAGGAACTTTTGTTCCAGTTTTTTAGACAACGGATTTCACTTAAATCAAATTTTTTAATTTTATGATAAGTTTTTAAAAGAAATTTAAATTTAAAAATTACATGAAGAATGTTTAACTGGGCAGTGTAGAGATTATATTTCTCTAAATTAAAACATTATTATTATTATTATTATTATTATTATTATTATTAATAATAATAATAATAATAATAATAATAATAAAAAGGGTAAAATAATGGGGTGATTAATAAACAAAGTCATATTTTGATTCTTTCATCGTTTTTATTATTCCAAAGTGTAGTTCTCATTTTCTAATATGCAAGACCTACTTTTGTTTGTGTGATGATTAGTACTCAACCCAAAGTTTGGATGGATCCTGAACAATCCCACTGTCAGCTGAACACCTAGGCTTACTATGTAAATTAGGAGTGCGGTAGTTTCCTGTTGCTCTCCTCACCAAGCCAGAAGGTGCTATTGCACATCAGTCTGACCCTACAAGCGACTCCTTCACTCCATTCATCACAGGGACTGGCTGTATATTGAATGTTATTACTAGTATTAACTGACCCTAAAAGTGACACCTTCACTCCATTCATCACAGGGACTGGCTGTATACTGAATGTTATTACTAGTCTTGCTCAAAACTCTCCCACTTTCAGATTATACAACAGTAAATTTAATAAAATAACACAACAGAAATGAATGATAAAATTAGTTCTTGACCTCTTTAATGTTCTCTAGGCTTGAGTATCTAGGTTTGAAACCCCTTAAAAGTTATCTAGGTTTGATACCCTTAAATGTTTTTTAGGTTTGACACCCCTTTAATGTTCTCTAGACTTGATACCCCTTGTAATCTCTATTCTGTCTGGGTTGCCTCCCTTTCCGCCATGCTGTGGTATCTCTATACGGGTAAGGGTAAACAGTATTAAATTCTTTGCCAAACACATTAGCGCTACTGTCGAAGAAATACAATGTTGTTTTCTTTAATTTTTTATATTCAAAATCTCAATTCATTTGCATTCGCCATTTTTTCTAGAAGTTGCTTTAAAACCGTGAACATTGAAATTTAAAATACGCCACTATTACTTTTACAAGTCACCAGATTATATGGCTACCTGCTTGTCTCGACTCTCGCATTGTAAACATACTGGTCTGGACGGGACTTTTAAGAGATTTATAGCACAACTATTCGCTCTTGCTATTCGGAGGATCTATTCGGAGTCTCGAATCGAATATTCGGCCGCTAATTATTCAAAATTATTCAAAATTTTGAATACTCGCACACCCCTAAATTGAGTATTTTAACTGTCAACATTTTTTTGGTGAAGCTTAGCAAATTGTTGGAGCTGATATTTGTTTAGAAGCTTCACATAATGTAAATATTCAAACGTTTTATCTAACATGAAACAAAAAAGAAAATACAAATAAATAAAAAGGAAAAACAAACTAACAAATGCAAATTTAAACAATTAAGCCTACCTAGGGGAAGAGGAAAAATGTGGGAAGGCTCAAATGCTTTCTTCTGTCTTCTATAATAGAAATAGGGAATACCCTTTACACAAATATTAAACCACTCCAATTTGAATTCAATTTGGCGGTGACGATCGATTTTCTTCACACACCTGCTAGATGCTTGCAGCAGTTTTTGCAAAATCCACACCCATCTCTACCGTTGCTGTTCCTCGGAAGTGTTGTTAAAATGCTGTTGTGTCTGTACAGGTGATACCCCTGGAGTGTTTTGAAGGCACCAGCTGCAGTGGTCGAGTAGTTCCTATAGTTCCAGGAGGACGCAGCCTGCCACTCACCTTCAACAACCGCATGCTTTACGTGGAGCAAGCCATCCGCTTCCGTCTGCACGAGATGGACTTGCAGGTCACTAGCCTTTTGATAAATTTGGACTGGCAATTGTTTCTGAACCTGCTTCGGTGGTTGAATGGTCTAAGGCGCTACTCTTGCAATTAACTAGATTGCTTATGATGGGGGATTGAAGTTTGAATCCCGGCAAGGTGTACTAAGGGTTGTTTTTTGCTCAATGGTTTTCCACTCACCCTTCATGCAAATGTGGATACACTTCCTTTCGCATCCTTAGTACATCAATATAATGGGTACACATATATTTATTCCAAAAGTGTGTAATTCCCACCATGGCCAAAAAAGTATCTTTGTTGAGATTATGGGTTTACCCTTTCACATTGATAAATCAATGGCCGGGGACTGGATGTTATGCCTGTCCTAGTCTTAAGTTAGATTATAAGACATATGAAGCTACGACAGGGCTAGCAAGCCGGTAGTGGAAAATATATATGGCTTGAATAAAAAAGTGACCCAGGCCACAGGCTGGAAACAGTAATGGATGTAAAATTTTGGGAAAAGGGCCGTTCAGATTTATCTAAGTTTGATTTATTAAGGTCCGGATTAATGAGGTTCTACTGTACTGACAATTTTTCCAAATCTGAATAAAATACATTTGACAAAGGCGCATCCAGAACATGTGATTTATTTATTTTGTTTTTTTTATTCTCTACTTGTAAACTTTAACTGTTCTTATTTAATGTTCATAATATAAGTCTAAGGTTATTGTTAAGGGAACATGGGGCTGGATCGTGGTTAAAATTGGGAGGGATAGTCGGCACACTTACCTAGTGATACTGGAGTAGAAATTGTTTGGATAGAACACTAAAAACACACACATTTTTAAGGACAGGTTTTCTGGTACAAGGGCTCCTTTGGTCCAAACCGTTTGAAAAACCCTCCCCTGGTTGATAGTTTTGTGAAAATCGTGTGTGTGTTTGTAACAGGTTGCCGCTGTGAGAGAAGGCATGTCTTGGATCATCCCAGTACCTCTTCTATGCCTTGTAACGTCGCAACATCTAGAACAATTAGTCTGTGGACTGCCCCATATTTCTATCCAGCTACTTAAGAGAGTCGTCAGGTAAAAAGATCTAGTTTTATCTCATTTATTTAAATGTCTTTATTTAATTTGCTGAAGTTAAGGTGAAACACAGGGTTACACAATGATTAATAATTTACAAATATATTAGATTTAAAATAAGTTACTTAAAGAATGAAAATAATAATAAAATAAATCCAAACAAGCATCTTATACGAATCATCCAAACTTAAAATCATTATTTTTTAGTAACTTATTACAAATTTTAATGGTGGAATGGTCTAAGGCGTCATCCTCACAATAGACTTGACTGACAATAGCAGGGAGATCAAGGTTTGAATCTTGGTTGATTATACTGAGTGTGGTTTTTCCTAAATGGTTTCCTGCTCTCTCTCTCTCCACACAAATGTGGGTACACTTCCTCTAAATTCAACCTTCCTCATCCCTAGCATATTAGCATGATTAGCACATATGCGGATAACCCGAAGGGGTATTTAGAAGAATGATGCCAAGGGTGGTTTTCTTTAAATTTTGATATGATTAATTTTTGTTTATCAAACCAATTATAAAAACCTTTCATCAATTTGTTTATGAAATTATTTATGATGTATATTGTATAACTAGTATGCAATGCTTGGTTAGGGATTATTTAAAGTCCATTATTGGATATAAATTTTAATTCACTTTTATTTTTTCAAAATGTTAGGCAAGATCTTTGTATTCTAAGACATGATCAATAATTTTGTTGGTGTTTTTTCCGAGTGAAATCAAGAGATTTTTAAGTCTTGCTTAACATATCCCTAATGAATGTCACTTAACAGTATCAACTACACCACCAACATAATTATAGCCAAAACTTACCAACCACACCCCAGACCATTAATTTAACACTAAACAGAATGTTAGAATGAATGTATTTTAACAAAATATGTTAACATTTAGTTATTGTATCAACATTCTTCTATTTTTCTATATTCCTATTCCCTCTTTTGTTCATTACTTTTTACAATATATATTGAGTTTGGTTGTCAGGTATCGTGAACTAGACGAGAGCCACACACTAGTCCAATGGCTCTGGGACACTCTCGAAGGTTTTAGTAACGCTGAAAGAGTCCTTTTCATGCGCTTCGTGTCGGGACGCTCTCGACTTCCAGCCAACCTGGCCGACCTCTCCCAACGCTTTCAGGTGAGCCCTAAGTGACCACAACCAGGATAAGCCTATTCAGGAAACATTCGCCAATTTGGTAAACTGTTAGATATGTGTGAAGAGTACTTTTAAATTTTAATGGTTGATCGAGCTCAGATAAAAAAATATTTCAACTCCAAATCCTCAATTTTATCCCAAAAAAATTGAATTCAATTAATTTGACTCAATTTTAAGGTAATATTTAATAGTAAACAAAGTCCCTAAATATTTATTTATGTTTGATTTAAAAAATATATTATATTAAAATTTTGTTAAAAATTTCAGTTTTTAGTTTATCTTGAACTATATTTATAACAAATATTTCTCTATAATGCTGGAGGTGAAAAATTCCTTTCTTACACCCTTATAAATGGTTTCTTATAAACATTTCAAAAGTATAGATTTAGGGGGATAATCTTGGAATTTGGTACTGTCTATTGGTGGAACTTAATGCCGATGTCATGATCAACAAAAACTAACAACCCTATTACAAAACATAAAAATGAATTTTGATTGTTTGGAAATAAATTATTCACCAAAATCTTACTCAAGCCGTTAGAGCTGATTTTGCTACAAGTACTTGCAATAGAAGTTTATTGGAGCTACAAAATAAAGTGTAGCAAGAAACTACAACATTTTGGTGCTAGCCCGACATTGACAGACTAACTCTGCCAAAGAAGTCCTATACAAACCAAATATGCAAACAAATGAAGTACTAAATAGCAGTATTTACATTTCTCGCAACATGATTGGCTGGCAGGAACATTTGGTACCCTTCACTTGATGTTTACTTAATGTGAAAGTTCTTTCCTGAACATCAAGTTAACTTCATCATAATGGCTTTCAATTTAAAAACACAAGTAGAACCATTAAGTTAGTGAACATTTAGTGTATGTTAAATTGATCTTGATCCCGGCGTAAGCAATTTAGGGTTAAATAGTATGTAGTAAACGTTGGTGGAGTGTTTAAAAACGGTGTTAGATATTCTGCTAGCTCTAGGATAAACTTAAGTTTGTCAAGATAAGTATGTTATATTTTGTAGGGAGTAATATACCTATAGAATATTATCTAATGATAGATATTTCATTGGATAGAACTATTATGTTAGTGCTGATAAGATTTCCATGTATAAACTTGCTTGTAAGGCTTACCAGGTAATTCACATCACAATCTCCATCTAGAATTGGTTCTCTCCAGTCCAAGCCATCATAAACTAAACGAATTAATGAGAATATTAGTTGTTAATATTTCCCCACTATTTCTAAATAATATACATAAAAGATTGTAGTTGTTACTGCGCCATACAAAACTCATCATCAGTAACTGTTTTCAGGCTGTGGCCAAGTCAGCTTCGTAAAATGCCTTTTGCCATCCTGTTCTTCCATCATTCTTCATCCTCTAGTCTTCTACATCTTCCTCTCTCCTCCCACTCTCTGCTTCTCTCATCTCTTTTTTGGGCTCTCTTGCAGTCTTTTTCCTACAGACTTCATCTACATTATTCTCTTTGGCTTCTTCTATTTTTCTATCTTCATTGCATGCCTCTACTATCTCATGTACTCCCTCTACCCCCACTCTTTACCAGACTTCATTCCTAATCTTGTTTCTGCAGCGTATGTGACAATGGATACAAAGTATCCCTTATACAGCACTTCTCTTCTCCATAGCAGGCCTTTTACACACCTATAGAACAACTTCCTCTGCTGCCTTCGTCTTATTAGATCCACTCTACTCCCAGCCTGCGCCGCAATCATGCTTTTAATTCAGATATTTTACTCTGTTCTATTCTCAGCTCTACTGCATCCATCTTTATAGCTTTACTAGGCCTTATTCTCTTCCTTGTCATCACTATTCCTTCACACTTAGCCATTTCACTTCCTCATTCTATTCTTGTAGCTGTTCCTATACTTCTCTTCCTTATTCTATTCTTGTAGCTGTTCCTATACTTCTCTTCCTTCTCCCCCCATACTATCAAGTCATCAGCAAACATCATGGCTTTCATTCTTTCCTCCTCGAGTTTTCCTGCCACTTTATTCATGGCCATTTCCATTATCATTACAAATAGTAGTGGTGAGAGAGCACTCCTCTGCTTCGCTTCATTTTTTTATTCAGAACCCCTATGTTCACCCCTTCTCTGTCTTAATACAACTCGTTATCTTCATACTTACTCTTTACTCTCATTACAACTCCTCTTTCCACTTTGCCCTCCTCCATCACTTTCCAAACCTTATGTCTATCCACACTCCATGTGCCTTCTCCATATCCATAAATACCATTACCAAGTCTTGCCCAAACTCGTGCCGTCTTTCCATCAGCTCTTGTAAAGCGAAGATCAAGTCTACTGTAGACCTTTGTTCCATACATCCATTCTCTTCCTCTCCACATCTTCCTTTTATTTTCTTTCTTATTCTCTTTCCCAGTATCTTTTTATGTATTTTTGTACAGTGGCATATCAGCCTTGTTCCCCTATATTTCATACACACTCGGCATCCTGTATAACCATCTTATTCCTGCTTCTCTTATCATTTCCAGTCAGTTCGTCCACATCCCATGCTTTTCTTTGTTTCATCCTCTTTAATACATCTAATACATCCTCCACTTCTTTCCATGTGAGAACCATTTTCTTTTCTTCTCTCTCCTCTGTTTCACTTTCATCCCATTCCTCTTCCAAGTTGAACAGCTTCTCAAAATATATCATCCATCATTATAACCTTTTGTATTCTCTCCTCCCTCCTGTTTCTTACATGGCTATATAACACCTTCTTACTTCTTTCCACATCTCTTTCCACCATTTCTGTTCATTTTGCCTCCAATCCTTCCTGGCTTCTCGTACCACTCATCTCTCCCCACTCCATAGGTTCTTAAACTCTCTTAAGTTGCGACCCCTTTTCATAAGACCCTGGGCTGTAATTGGTTTAGTTGAAATTTTTTATATAATATAAGTTTTGAGTAGTTTTGGATCAAAGGAGAAATAAAAAACAATTAAAATATTGTTCGAATAAAATGCATAAATGCATATAGTGGAAACTTTTATTTTATCTAGCTAGATAATAATTAATACAAATGATTATTACATTTTTTTTTAAGTAATCAAGCCAGACGTTTATTTCTGCATTAAACTAAAAATATATAATTAGATGTTGTATGTTATAATATCAATAATTCTATTTTGTAAAATTAATATTTAATATACTTAAGTTTGTCAATGTTAGTTGCATCCACTCTTCTCCTCTCACTCACACGCCTGCTATTACCTGCTCTTCTCATCTCTTTCCTTGGGGATCTATACTTTCCCATCATTACTAAATGTCCATACCATCTCATGTACCCCTTGTATCCTAACTCTTGCCCAAACATCCTCATTCCTAATCCTATTTGTTTTGGTGACAGCTAACATGCTATTTAATAATGTAATTCCCATGCCTGACGGTTCCTGGTTTCTCTTACTTCCAATGTCTATGCTTAATTGCATATGTAACTATGGATACAAAGTATGCTTACATAACACTTCAGTGGCCAATGTGATATTCATATATTTCTTTCTTTTTTCATTGTAGGTTATGAAAGTGGACCGTGCAATGGATGGTTTACCAACAGCGCAGACGTGTTTTTTCCAGCTTCGCTTACCACCTTACAGTAGCCAGGAAGTGATGGCGGAACGCCTACGCTACGCCATCAATAACTGCCGCTCCATCGACATGGATAACTACATGTTGGCGAGAAACACCGACCTTGGCCAAGCATCCGATGACGAATACTGAGTGCTTTTAAAACTTTTTCTAATACCTGTGATATCAGAATTGATAAGTTAGACTGTGTGCCATAAAGGAATTAACCAACATCACAGTTGAAAAATAATTTTACTGTAAAGTTTTTTTTTGTTACTATTATTTTATAAGGATATCTCGTTTTATTTATCAAATATTGTTGGTAGCATTATAAAGATGCTTTAAATGTGCATACAAGATTTTATGTTTGATTTGTTGATAATTAATGGCTGTAAAATAAAGAATATGTTTGAAATTTAAAATGTTTGAAAAATCATATAGTTAAGAATCTTAAATTAATTTTATTTTTAATTAGGTGTTTTATATTTTTTGTTTATTTGTAGAAGGAACCTAGTGATGCTCTGTCTTTTAAAAAACGAAGTCATCTCGGGATGAATCTAATGATTTATTTTAATTTCCTATTTTGTTATTTTGGAGGTAGTTTTCCTAACAGTACTATGTGGACACTACCATTATTAAGGGTTTAGAACCAAAGCCAGGTTTGTATTGGTTAACTTATGAAAAACTCTTTCACATCAAATCATAATAAATGTGAGAAAAATTATAACTCTCAAAGTATAAACTACATCCACTAAAATGAATGTTTCTACTTTAGTTCAAGGTTGTCCTTTACAAACCATTATTGCGAATGTCAGGTTTGTTTTATGTACACAAACAAAAGATAATTCAGGCTTTGTTAATAAATAATAAAATTATAGAATAGGGGGCTGGAAACTAAAATATAGGTTGTGTGCAATATTTACTGAAGGTGAGGAAATTTATAACATTGGTAATAAATTTTAATTTTTTTTTTTTTGCAGTATTTGGAAAAAAACAACTCAAAAGTTTGCATGTTTTTATTTTATTTTCTCCCTCACTGTAAACCTTAGTCTTTAGAGTGGTGCACTGTTTTTTATTACCTGTTCAAGCTATCTGCAAATATATTTTGGTGGCTTTGGTGAGAACTGAACCAAGGACTTTAACAGTTGGTATTGGAAATGTATGGTCAACTTTGCTGCCTACAAATTACTGTCATGTATTTGGGCCCACAACAGTAAAAAAAAAGAGTATTTTGTAAAAAATAAATTACACACACACACTAGATAGTAAAAAAAGGAAATTTGGTGAATATCAATTAATATTGAGAATATAAGTAATATTCGACACTTATTTTTAAACAGAGGCAGTCTTTGCCCATGATTTTCATTTAATTAGAATCCAGCTATATTTTAGTTTATTTAGTGTTTTTAATCAAATAAAATAATTATATGTTAATATTTAAAGGTGATCAATCAGTTAAAGTCGTCGGCCTCTTCTAGCAAGAGAATAACTGTAGCATTGTAATACTCGAATTTATTAATATTAATTAATTAGGTAATATTGAAAATAAAGTATTTTATCCATAAATTGAAATTACTACTTAAATTATTTTGTAAAAATAAAGCACAAGTGCCATATTTTAAAAAGTTGAAGCAAATTAATCTGAAAACAGCTACCAACTTGACCATTTATATATGCAAGAGCAAATATATTACACAATATGCTCGACCTGGGCATCATTTGATGGAAAAACAGTTTGTGTGAATAACTTTTCCTGGTTTTCTTGACTCTCATTTTAGTCAGTTAATCAAATAGTCTTCTAAAGTAGATAGTTAAATCCATATTCTGAATTCAATTATATAAAAAATGACAAATTGCACATGGAAATTGATCCCAGGACTAATGACTGTTCTTCATTGCTCTACCACCGAGCCATCCTTGTTTGTCTTGTATACATTGTCCACTCATGAACAATCCACAGCAACGGCAAGACAAACCAGAATGGCTCACTGGTAGATCATTGTCATACAAAACCATAGGTCTCAGGTTCAATTCATATATCTAGGTTTTTATATTTTATTCAAATGAATTCATTTTCAATATCAGAACTGAATATTTCAAGTTTATTATTTAGATACTCGACACAATGATAATAAATCGGAGCGACCTAATTTTATGATCGCTTTAAGACATTTGATTGTTGTTTGAATGTATTGTAGGTCATCTCGTAAAGTTGTATTTTCTTTCAACATCACATTAATAGTATTTATTTGAAGTTATGTGTAATATAATATATAAAATTTGTGCCAAGTATTGTTTCAATAATGGAATGCTTCGAGAGCTTCTAAGTACTTCTTTTTGATAATGCGTTAAGTTAAAAGTGTGGTGTTTCATGGTGTAGAAATAAACTATACTTTGATTCCTATTGTGCTATATGTTTAATTGTTGCACATTACTTAACAATGGTGAGGCTGAATTTAAAAGTAGACAACTGGTTTGCAACATTAAATAACTGAATAAGGTTTTAAAGTTTTAGAAATAAGTTGTCATGTAATATTAACTTTTGTTTCTTGAAATGTTTACATGAATACATTCTTTAAAAGAAAATGTACTACTTGAAACAAATTGTATTATAATAAAGCTACATTCTAGATCTAGGTTGGGCAATCCAGTTGCCAATCGCCACAAGTGGTGAATTGGCTATAAAAATGTGGTGAATTTAAGTTTGCCAACTCTCGCAGTAAAATAAACATTTTCCTGATGGCATGTGTTGATTGTAACTTGATATTTCTTGAGGCATCGATAGCAGAGTAGTCAAAGGTTACATGTTTTTAATAAACCTGTTCAAACCGTGTGAGTTGATTTAATTGTTCGATACAGCAACAATTTCTCACTTTTTACATGGTGTGGCAAATTTCACTTCTCATTCGCCACACCTTTGGCTACATTAAAAAATATGTTGCCCACCTCTATTCTAGACGTTTTTACTTATTGCGGTATCAGAGTGTACATAACCTGAGTTGGAAGAATATAAATTGTATAACAAAATGGATTTACCAATTTAAATAATTACTCTGAATAAATATATTATGCCTTGAATTGAAATTTTCTTTTGAATATTTAAAAATGAACACTTTTAGTTAAAGTGAAAATATTTAATATTTGATTTAAAAGAGAGTTGTTTAATGTTTAGTACCACTGAAAATTAATATTTTGTTTGTCACATCTATTACATCATAAAAAAAACGCTTATTTTAGTAAATTGATTATATTAATACTTCCCCACCCAAGTACACCAGTCTAAACAATTCCTTTTATCAATTGATTGAAAATTATCTCTCGGATACCGTGGGATTCGAGCATCTCATCTCTATGTCTTGTAACCTAGGGGGCCATACATTTATTACAGGGACCTCCCCCCCTTCCCCTCAAATTATGTAACACTTCCAGTTTCAACTATAAAAGCACTTTTTCTTTATGTTATTTTCGAATGGGCTTTATTTTATTTTTTAGACTAGTTATTTTTACATTGACCTTGTAAGTTTAAAATAAATAGGATTTGAATAAAGGATGCAATTTCTAATCAAACGGTTTTATTTGTATTTACAACAAAAAAAAACCTTTTTTAAAAGTGTGGAAAAGCTTAAGTTTATACAAGACTTTATATTGTTTGTTTTATAAACTAAACTTTAAGTTACATTAGCCTACCCC
>CABFWO010001533.1:132015-149302 GCA_902155825.1 Timema genevievae | reverse complement strand
CTCACCCCCCACTAATTTAACAATTGTGTGAATGATTGTGAGATATTTTGTAGTTGTCTTCATTATTTAATCAAAACTTTCTTTAATCAAAAGTTATGAAAACTTCCTGTGTATGGTCATAATTATACAGATAATTAGAAATGTTAAGAGAGTTTTGGATTGGTTTAGAAAGAAACTAGACGGTTTTAAAAATGTACATGTTTTGACGTGAATAAGTCTTTAAATTTGCTACCATACGGGGGCAATCCAAAAAACCTAATGATAACAAAATCAAGGGACACAGTTTGGTGTTGTAGTTTCGAATCTTTCCTCTACATCCAAAATTAAATTATACCACTGGATAGCTAAAGGATCAAAGAATTCACTACGATAAGCGAGAACAGTGACGCATCGCGTGTGGTGGAGGGGGAAGCGCCGCCATTTTGAGGTTATTTTGCTGCGTATCGAGATTTGCAATTAGTATAACTTTTGACTCGAAGAAGCTACAATGTTCGTTTAGTTTTAATCGTCAGCTGTTACATAAACGTATTCATGTAGAACACACGGCCGTGTCCATGACACAGCCACACCCCATTTTTTTTGTGAATGTATATGCCAATCCACAAGTTCTGCTGCCGTAAGTTTGAATATTTTATTCTTTTAGTTTCCCACAATACCACTTTCACATCAACACACTGACTGAATGCTCATTAACGTCTGTAAAATTAGCTTTAAAAAATAATATAATTGTTGGTAATACAAGGTTATGTTTGTTAGAGGAACTGTATTGAGATGAATTTGAAAGGAAGGAATAAGAATGGGTGTCATGCACGCTATCAGTGCATCTAACCCAGATACTCTCAATACTTAGCATAATTTTGAGTCATAAGTTGAGAAAACAACAACTTTTGTATTGAACTAGAAAAAAAAAACAAATTTTATTTAATATATTGCAGTATTGTCAATTTTTTTTTTCATGTTGAACAAATTTAGGAACAAAATAATGGTGCCATAATGTAACAAATCTGCACACAATGTGTCTAAAAACCCTATGATGAGCATACATAACCATTACTAATTGGACCAAGTAAAAAACCACCCAAGGTATGAAAATAATGCAATAAAATGTTAAAAGTAAAATTTATACATAAGCTACAGAACACTCAACAGTCAACAATCATCTTGCCAACTATACGATGCTACAGTCTTGCAATAAATATAAAATGTAATTAAGAAACTTCTAACACACGCGCACACACATACAAAATTAAATATAAATTTAACAAAATGCCCATGAAATATTTTACCTACTAACTTTTAATAAAGATTACATGCGCACAAACAAAAACACAACTCCTAGATGCTCTTTCTTGAAATAATTATTAAAAGTAGTCATTACAAATTCATTTAATTAAATTCTTTGAAAAACAAAGTTCCAAATATTGAACCAAATAATATGGTTTCTAACAAATTTGATGTAAATATTATTTAATAGGCATTAAAATACATTCCCGTTGTAAATTAACCAAAGAAAAATATATCATTCAGGTAGACAGATTACTCAAGGGCAGTGTGATTTAATAACACAGCAAAGAAGTATACAAAATCTTAAAATATGTACACAACTTTTATACAGATCATTAAAAACATACTTATAATACAAAGTGAACAATAAGACTTCTCTATGGACTAGTTACTCATGAGCTACTTAAATAAAAGCTGACCACTAAATAATGCTTTTTTATTTCAGTCAGTCAACATTTACCAAAACATATGGGATTCTTTAAATTGAAAATTGACAACTGGACACGGGGATCAAACCCAGGACATTTGGCTTAGTACGCCAAAGATCTAACCATTGAGCTATCAAGGAGTTATCCCGTGTCATTCTTTACTCATATTTTAAGGCGAGACGGACGTAAGAAATCGTCAGCTGATCAATTAAGACCACAAGCTATCAGATAATGCAATCACTTTTAACTAAGGAGGGCATTATACTACTAGATGTATAATAACAACTTTACGAATGCGCATATCATGATGAATTGAATAGCCAAGCTATTATACTTGTTAATTATGGCTATAACCACATCTAAATAGCATATTCATGAGTGAATTAATGATCCTGGACGACTTGGATATCTCAGTGGTAAGAGCATTGGTGTGTTAAGCCAATGGCCTCTGGTTCAATTCTGTGTCCAATTATCTTTCAATTTAAAGAGTGTGATATTTAAAGCGACTATAGCCGTAATTAACAAGTGTAAAAGCTTAGCTATTTAATCCAAATAAATAATGGGTAGTTATATTTTATTATCGGCATAGTGCTTTATTTTTAAAGCAAAGAGACCGCGAGAGCCATTCATGCTTGATTAGTTAATTTCCCCAAGTTCGTAAATTCAGTCCAGCACTCATACATCTACCATGAGGAGTCGTGTCCACTAGAGCTTCTGGTGCTCAGCCTTGCTTGATAAATAACAAAGCTTCAATTTGTTTTTGATATAAACTTATAAAGCTTAATTACAATCTATAAAAAAATAATAAAGTGTCAACCCAATTCCAAGATTCCCGCAATGATTGAACTGCTAAGCTCAACGAGAGATGTTCTTTTTGGTGATAACAGCTCTCGCCAGTGTGCCATTTGCACACGTAGCCTTTTCAATTGGCACATTTTATTATCCGTCCAAATGATAAACATTTCAACTATATTAGTGGGCTAGGGATGAGTTGAGTATAATGGAAAGGAAATGTACCTACAATTGCATGGAGTGGGAAATTATTTAGGAAAAAATACCCTTAGTACACTCGGCCAGGATTTGAACTTGCAACCTCCCGTCCCTGACTAGATGAGCCTGATATTTACTCTACATACCCAACAGTGCGGTCACATAAACTATAGTTTCATAATATTTTACTAAGAATTTACTTCAACAAGTAAAATTAATTATAATCTTTGAGTAAATATGAATTCACACATTGTATAGACATATTAACATTCATTTCTATTTCTTTTTTCACAATATATTTGCAAAAAAGCACAAACAGCAGCTAAAAAGCTATTTTTAGAAGTCAGCTTTTACCAATACAAACCACTGTCACATGATGATTACAACATCTTCTCTTGGAAAAAAATATACACATAAAAAACTGTCTTTTATTTTTATCACTTTTAACTTTACCTGCGAAGCAATTCAGTTAAGTTTTGTCCACTCTTGCATAGGGTCACACACAGGCACAAAAACCAAACTCGTTTACTAGAACGTAGTATGCTAATTCATGCTATTTACGTTTAGTTCGTACAATGACGACAGATGTGTATTTACTTGGTCCTTGTGCAGTTCTTACCCCCAACTACCTGATCATTTCCAAATATTTCTGCTTGTGTTTGCTCAGCATCTCAGTCACAGTCACCAGTTTCTTGATGGTCGACTAAAATAAAAGTGATTGCAATTAATTTGTTTGGTAATTTTTAGCATGAAATAATGAAACAGAGATGAAGTACATAGTAAAAATATCGCAAGGTAGAAAGAAATGGGAGGAGCAGACAACAGCAAGTGTTCGAGTGAGTGGAGAAGAATAGAAATAAAGGAGGAAGAATGGTGGTAGGACAGAGATAGAGGCATTTTACTAAACTGGCCTGACCATAGGCTGAAAACGATGATGATGGTTCGATAGCCGCATGGTCTAAGACGCTACTCTCGCAATATACTTGACTGTCAAAGATGGGGAGATCAGGATTCGATTTCGGTAGGGTGTACTGTGGTTGTTTTTCCTAAATGTTTTCCCACTCTCTCTCCACGCAAATGAGAGTACACTTTCTCTAATCCCAAGCACATTAGTGTAATTAGTATATATGCGTACAACCTGAATTAAGAGTTAGAGACTAAACAATAACAATAATTAAGGTGTTCTTGATACAATTTTCCACTGAGCTAGTTGTGTTCTAATGGAACTACAGGGATGGATGTCTTTCTATGTATGTATATCGTATAGTAGTATATCCGAAGATCGGTTGGATCCTCAACAGTTCCACCGCCAGCTGTAAAGCCTAAGCAGCATGTAAGAGGTTCACTAGGGAAAGGAGAAGTGAGGTAGTTTTCCGTTGCTTTTTTCACTGAACCAGACGGTTCTATTGCTAGACATGCAAAATTTGTATTTACGATAGAACAAAATTTTACACTAATTCTACTGTTTTCACATGAACAACACGAATTTAAGGTTTTTTTTTTCTAAATAAACACAATTTCTTCATAATTTGGCAACTACATCATGCAATATAATTGTCATTGCGGTAACACTGGTGATAGCACTATACCAGTACTGCCGTTTATACAAATAATATCTGTTTTTACTTATTTTATAGGTATAAAATGGATCACAGGAAAAATTAGTGTTTTCAGGATATTTAAGCTTTTTTTTATCTGAGGTTAGCATTAAAAATCACGATTTATACTTTTACACATAAAGATACCCAAATTTCCATTTTTGGTTTACGTTAGATCCAAGCAAGGACATTAATATATATGGACCTCGATACAAGTGGTCAGTAGTTTAGTCCTCTATGACAACATGTTTCAGTGTTTTTATTATTTGGTCTAAATCTAAGTTGGTGATTGATTATTTTGATATTGCTATCCAAAAGACTGGAAGGTAATGATAGTAATATCAAACTCGATATCGCACTAAGTGTGAAATGTTTTGTGCTTATTTATGTTTGATTTTTCTCCGAATGTTAGTAAATAGTTAAATAAACAATATGGATGAAAAATTTAGACAGTTTTATCCTAGTTTTTTTTAAATAATACTAATTCGACTCGTATTCACATAAATAACAACATCGCTTTAAGCTTATAATATCATCTCTTTTTAAGAAAAAAATAACACCACTTTTCCCCTAAAAATAACTTCACCTTTTGCATGTCTCTAACTATTGCACATCAGTCTGCCAAGCCCACCAATTGACCCTACAAGCGACACCTTCACTCCATTCATCACAGGGACTTGCTGTATATTAAATGTTATTACTTGTATCGGTCATACCTCTGTCACTTTCATATTTGTCAGAGTCATAAGATGAGACAGATCAATGAAAGTAACAACTTACTCTAGTACATTTCAGGATTTCAGGTTAGTTATTTAATGACATAACATGAATAATGCATTTTATTTCATATATACCAAAGAATTAGTTGTATAGAAATGAGGTGGCCCAATGGCTTAGTTGTGCGATTTTTCTTAAGAAGGATATTAGAAAAAAATGAAACTATATTTTAAAACATGTGAAGTAAGAAAGAGATCACGTGGGAAAAGTGAGGAAGAGGTAACAACAACTTGGAGATGAAAATACTTACAAGAACTGGACCATGACCCTAAAAGATAACACAACAGTCTCATCAAGAATTTTTTACAAGTACATGGACCACACCAGGGCATCTTTGCCAAATCATAAGAACTACTCACACCTACTAATCCAACCACTCTCTATATCTGCTGCCCAAAATCCACAAAAAGGAAAGACCGCCGCCACAATGTCACCTGCAGTGGGGCCCCCTCCGAGCATGTTTCAGCGCTAGTCGACTCATCTTCAACCTCTGGTCAAACAACTTTCTCAACCGTTTAGAAGACATTAAAAACTAAATCCCTACAGACGCATACTTGGTAACCATAGATGTCAGTTTGCTTTACACCAATATTCCCCACACCCAAGGACTTTCTGCCATGGAAAATTTTCTGGACAAGTGACCACTCAATTTTAAGCCATCCACCGCCTTTCTAATAGAATCCGCTTGCCTCATACTTAAAAAGAACAATTTTTACTTAATGGAAAGACCTTCAAATCCAAGGGACGGCAATGGGTACATATATGGTTCCCTCCTACACTAACCTCCTCACGGGAAAACTAGACACCTACTTTTGGCAATCTGAATCCCTGCAACCACTCTGCTAGATGAGATTTATTGACATCTTTATGATTTGTAGAGATTCTGAAACTAGTTTATTACAGTTCCTGAACAGGTTATATAACCATAGCACCCTCAGATTAACATAGAACATTTCACAGCACCATACCATAATCTTGGGATCTGTGAGATTTACCTGAGTCTTGCCGAGTACTTGCAGTTCCTTGAGGTGTGACACGCAAATGTGATGCAACGTTCCAAGGTCACGGGCTGGGTCTCCCTTGATTCTTGCTTCCTCGCATTCTGGCCTTTCTGGAAGGTTCTGAAACAGTAACACCATTAACAGAGTTAATAAAATACACTTAAACAAAAATATGGCATTTATGTGCTGGTTTGAAATAATTGGCCCAATCTAACGGTGAGTGAGTATATATTCTCAAACTTAAAGAAAAAGTTAGTGTTTTCAAACAACGGGTGCTGTTTTGTTTTTTGGAGTTTTCCCCCTGCGTCTTAGTATCTGTTTAGGCTATACACATACTCTAAATCACACTGAATAGAAATAAGGAAGGTAGCAGTCTAGAGGAATTATTACCGTATTTGTGTGGTGGGCAAATGGGAAACCATATAGGGAAAAATACCGTCTATAAACCCGACCAAAATTCGAACCCCGCTCTCCCCGACACCAGCAATCCAATCTAACACGAGAACGGCATGTTAGACCATACGGCCCACTTCATTTAAAAAATATACCCATCAATTTTGTGTTTAATTTTCCATCGTTCATAAAAGGCTGATCTATCAAATTGAGTTGATGACTGCCACTCACCGAGAGCTGGTCCAGGAACACGACCATGCGCTCCTTGTTCTTGAGGATGAAAGGGTTGACCACCTCCATGTACGGCTCTTTTCCACCAAACTCCACCAAGTTGGCCAGGTTCTGCAGGCACTTGGCCACCATGATTAGCGATCGTGCTGCCATAGGGGGTGGCGGTTCTGTAATCAACATTAACTTATAAAGTGAGTAGAGTGATGGGATTTCAACATTTACTTGTATATACATTCAGTGCTATATAGTAGAGGTGTGTAAAGTGTTTTGTAGCTAAACATATTAATTAATATGAGTTTTAAATATCTTAAGTTTGAAAACATTTAATATAATAATATATTCTTGTTAATAAATTTTTAATTTAACATAAATTATTATTTTAGAAAGTGATCAGGTAAATATAGTAAAATAAATCATTCAATTATTTAGTAATCTACTTAGCTACTTTTATTTTCTTTGCTTTGTCATGGCAAGAGAAGTAAACAACTTCAATCAAGTATAATTCAAAATGGATGACAATATTGAATAAATTTACCAATCGAAAGTGGTTTTAAAGCTCTATTACATTATTAATGTGAGAATTGATACTCATTTTTAACAATTTGTTAAGCAACCGAATGATTTGTAAGAGGAAATGCCGATATTATCTCAATTAAATAGCCCATGCTTACTATTGCGTTTTAAAAATTGAGTATTAAGTACATCAAGTAAAAGCTCGCTGTCAATATTTCAAAACTTCCTAATCGCTAAACACAGAATATTTTTTCAAAGTGAAGTCAAGACTAGATTTGTTTTGAAGCCAAGACAAAGTTTCAAGGCTTCACACACCCCTAATATTTTGACCTTAGCTCATAAATCAAGTATATATCAAAAGATCCATTGAATTCAATAATTGCAGATTTTTGTTGAATAAATATTAATTTGTACACTAAATAATAGCACTAGATGATAAAAGTTGAACATGAATGTGTATTTTGGACAATATTTCTAATGGCAAAGCAAATGGCAAATTATTTTTTTGAAGTAAAGTCAAAGCTGACAAATATCTAATAAAGTTAAATTTTTCAATCCACCACCCCCCCACCCTCTCCCCTGTGATATGTGACCCTGTATTAATCCAACAAAAGGTTGTTTTTTGAGAGTCTTAACAAGGTAGATTAAGGGAATAATTTATTTCAAGAAGAGGAAGATAATAATACATATAATTCAAAGAAAAACTGACCCGATATGAGATTGAACTGCCTGGGATTTAGGATGGCAGGACACAATAGCCGTAAGAAGATGAACCCACTGACAACACGCGTTCGTACCAGCCGTTCGTGCGGCCATTTGCCCACTACTGCCCTTTGCAGGCAGCCACAGATGTACCTTAGAGTCCTGAACAAGAGACATGTGTTGTATAGCTTATTAATTCGAAACATGCAATGTTTTAATTAATACATTTCAGGAAATGTTCAAATATCATAAATATATAATTTTATGAACATAATCTTTCACATAGGTGTAAAAATAAATATGTCTTGAATTGTTTTTATGTAGAGATGGGTATGTATATTTGTTTTTACATTTTAGTTTTTTTTATTGCTTTAATAAACCTTATTTGTAGTGTCTCAGACCCAACACAATTATAGGTCAAATTTAACAACCAGTCCCCAGACCAATAATTTAACATTCAACTCTATGTATGAATGTTGTAATAAAAACTGTTTGTGAAAATTGTAAAATGTTATCAAATAAGAATGTCCAGCCACTATATATAAGTATTAAGTAAACTACAAACATTATCTTACTAAGATCAAAACTAAATTTAATAATATTCTTGGAGACATACACATTTTTAAATTACGTCGCATTCACTCTAGAGGGTTTAATGAATTTCAGCCTAAAGTGACAGACTATTGGGTATTACAATTTAAGTTGATTTTAGTGAAATCTTATGAAGCCATTAAAAAATTAGCTTACAGCAATACAGTTTAAAATTGTTGCAAGACATATTCTATTTTAGTATCTTCTTCCTATACCAGGTAATCAAATTGTGGCATATGTGCTTCAACCATGACTCAACTATGGCTTTAGATGCACAGTAGAGAATTGGCGAAACAACACGAAAATCACATTTTGACTTTGAGAATTCAGATTAGTACAACCAACAGGGGCAACTATGTTAAAAGAGGTTCACTGCAAGTATTAATGGAAGAAAGATATTTTGATTAATATAAACAAAATTTGCATTTTTTTTATTAATACATATAAATTTTAGAAATTTGAAAAAATCCCTCGACTTTTCCTTGAACAAGTAAATTTCCTGAAATTATTCTTTTTTCCAGATTTCTGGACACCCTGTCAATTATGACTGAAAAAAAAGTTTGTATTTTCTAAAAGGCGCTTCTTATTAAAATCAGACTGTACCCCTTGTATGTACTAGATAATCAATTGGATATTAAGCGCATACTTGGAACACGCATCAGCCGACATGAATATCGAGAGGGTGACCTCGTCCAATATCTGTAGTAGGAACTCGGCGTTGGCGCAGGCATCATCAGGAGACTCCATCTTGTTGGGGTTTAACTGGAACACACATTCTGTGTGAGTAGTTGCCCTAGCGTACAATAAGACAAGTCACTGCACAGAAGATATTGTTTTAAATGCTCTACATGTGTGGATATTTCATGATGCACCAAAGAGAACAAAGTGGAACATTTTTCAGGTGCTTATTACAAGAGAAACTATTAACACTCCCAAGATTATAATCATAGTTAACTAAAAATAGCTTGTGATCTGTCCACTTCAGACCACATATAGACAATATCTCAATATCTACGTCAGAAGATGGGTCACTGTTTGAAACAACACTTTTTGACTATGTCCACAGCTGAGACTTGGAATATTTAAGAGTTCCAAGACTATTTGTTTGTTTATCGACTAAAATAATTTGTGTTTTTGTTTTTCAAATATCTTACATACAAAACATTAATGTATTATACTTAAAATATACATGTAGGAAGGTCATGTGGTAATGTAATGAGTATGGAAAACGAAAGAATACCAAAGAGAATCATGGAGATGAAGTACATAGGAGAAATACCACAAAGGATATCAAGAAAGAGATGTGAGGAGAAGATAAAACAAAGTGTACAAGTGAGAAAAGAAGAATGGAAGCGATTAAAGTAGAATGGTGGAAGGCGATAGGAAAATGGAGGCATTTTACTAGGAGTGTGTGAAGCTTCAAGATCTTTGACTTTGCTTCAAATATTCATTTTTGTCCAATTCTAAAGTAAAAGTTCAGATATGACAACTATGAAGCTTTGCCAGAAAACAATTTTTGAGGTTAAAAACACATTTATGTTTTTTTGGTTTTTTTTTTTGTTTTGTTATTTCCATCAAAAAAAATTAGTGTTGGCATAAAAAAGATTCAATAATAATTAAATTACATTTTGTGATAACTTAATTTATCATTTTGAGATGAAATATATGGATTATGTTTGAAATATAACATTATGTAAATTATATTTAATACCTAGATTTACAGTGCTATTAAAAGTATAATATTTTTATACAAAATTTAACTTTTTGTTTAAAATATTCGAGATTCCAAGAATATCTCATATTATTTGATTCAACTTTGCTTTGAAATGAAAGTAGACTTTGCACACCCATACATTTCACTAAAATCACCCGCCATAGGATGATGATGTTCAAGACATGTAGAAAAGTAGAGGGAAAAAATATATTTTCTTTCAAGAATAATATTAAGTATCCGACACTTTAGCTTGGTCGGTAGCGTGTTTGTCTACTGAGCTAAGGGTCTCTGCTTTTATTACCGGCATGGTCAAAAAATGTATCATTGGTGAAATGTAGGTTTACCCTTTCACAGTGATGAATTAATGGCCAGGGACTGGATGTTGTGCCTGTCCTAGATTTAAGTTAGAGTATAAGGAATATGAAGCTACGACAGGCTTAGCGAGCCGGTGGTGGGAAATACATGGCTTGAATAAAAAACTAACTCAGACCAGAGGCTGGAAACAGTAATGGTCTTAGGGGTATGCGAAGTCAACTTTTTCAATTCGAAGTGAACTCGTATCAAATATATGAAATATTCTCGAAGCCGAATCGAAGTTCAAATATTTTCTTTTAGTTGTTTTATGCTTGAAAAAGTATTATATTGTAGTTATTTATATAACTTAATGCACTAAGATTACTTGGAAAATATTTTATTGTACAATTGTTTGTGATAGTTTGTGTTCTGATAAATCAAGCTACTATCCCAACTTACAATTAAATTACTTCAGTTTATTTCCATATGAATATTAATTTGTGATGTATAAAATAGCTCAGAATGGCTGTTATTGAATATAAATTGAGTATTTTAGCTATAAATATTTTTATTGATGGAGCTTCGAAGCCTAGTTGAAGTTTCGAAGCTTCACAAAGCCCTACTAATGGATGTAAAAAAATAATATATTAAGTATTCTCAAAGTATGAAAAAGCATTTTATATGAGTTATATATTTACTACTCGACAAATAAGTTGGTAGCTCTGAGCCTAATTTTGAATTCAGTCTTAAGAATTCTTGAGGAAGGTACTGTGGCATAAATTCAAAGTAATGATGTGTTGGTTAGTGTTATGAATTATGACAGGTGTTCTGTGTGGCTGCTCGATTGATTAATGGAATACAACTCTTTGTTTGGAGAATGTCTGATTATGTTTAGAATATCTACTGAAATGCTCCCCCTTAAAGAATTCAATAAGGCCTACAATTAGTGTTACTAAAACTGATCTTGTTTCAATGTATTATACAATAAGAAAACACACTTCCTTCTAGCTTCCCCCCCTTCCCCCCCATTATCCCACACAAATGAGCCAAAGTCCGATAAACACAAAGATGTCCTGCCTAACAGCTTGTTCGTGATGCCAACCCATGTATGCTTACTATAGACTGACCTCACAGCTCTGTTTGGTATCCAGTAGCTTGAGTATCGTGTCCAAGATTGCCGAGTGCAGGAATCCCCCACAGACAGACTTCATGTAAAGGTCCATGAGAGTAGTGGTGAGAGAAGCTGCACGAAACAGCGTGGAAGTCTCCTCTTCCTTCTCAATCTCTGCCTCGTTGAGAGTCTTGAGAATATCTGCTTCTCTACGCTCGAACCTGACGGAGCATAAATCCCTCAACATCTAAATGAATTGTACACCGAACAAAGGGTTAAAACATTTCCAATAAAATAAATTATCACTAACATAATTTTGTCGCGCCTATCTTGCTTTAATTTTACTACAAATTTTTGGGTGAATGAATGTTACTTTTAACAAAAAACCAATGAAGGATTAAAAAAAAGTCATAAAAAAATATTTGATCATTATTGAGACTTGTATATTTTAAATGTTTGCCTTTATACTTTTTAGAGAAAGTGCTTCTTTTAGAAAATTGTTAGTCACACATGTTACTCTATATAATATATGTATTAGAACTAGATCAAATAAATGGGCAGTAATTGTCGGACGGTTTTCCTTTTTAGTAGCGACCATTAGCTCGCTGTACATTGTTAAGGATGTACGGGTGCAAGCAAAAGTGAGCTTTTTGCTGTTTTTATATCAAAACTTTTTTGGTCAAAATATATAAAATATTGCTTCATGTCCTGGAATTAAATGACTTACTTTTTCTCTTCATTTAAAAAATTTGTTAGATAAAGCTGCTATGCTCATGATATACATTCAACATTACTGTTGATATGACCTTGTGAAAAAAAATTAATCTCTATGTTTGTACTGAAGAAATATTTTATTTATTTTAGCCAAAAAAAAAAGTTTTGCTATAAAAACTGAAAAAAAAACCACTGGCCTTTCTCGCGTCCCCTACATACCTAAGGGTGTGGAAGAGAGTGATGTTGATTTATCCATGTTGTTGCTTGTATATTATTTTCAAATTAACTTTTTTACTTGACAAACAAGTTTATTATACTGTGAAGTAAACGCATCTAGCTAATTTTGGTAAATTTTACAGAGCTTTTATATTTTAATGTCACATTTAGATGATAAATAGTTGGGTTTTTTTTTACTCAATCAGTGTGTAATTAATAGATACTAAAAAATCACAAAGAGTTGTATTCCATACTAAACAAGTTTGTAAAATGTAGATGAATCAATAGTTTTATATAATTTAGAATTATAGTAGAAAAATGTTTACTTAATAGCCTTTGTAACAATAGACAAACATTAAAATTGAGACATATTACATTTAAGATTATTTGGCTCATGAACAATGTTAATATAATTTGTTATTGCAAGTCATCACGTTGTGTGAGCAGCCACCGTTTGACAACTAGTTTATGTGTAATTCTACCTGGTCAGTGTTCTGAAAGGAAGGTGTTGTGCCTCACAACAGGGTCATTCTCTATATTCAACCTTCATCCATAACCCATTAGCATAATTTGTACATAAGCATATAGTCCGAATGGGTAACAAGACGCGGTGCTAAAATAAATAAATAATAAAGATAAAATTGGAAAGGAAATGTGTCCACATTTGAGTGGAGGAAAAGTGGGAAACCATTTAGGAAAAAAACAACCTCAGTACCCCCGATCAGGATTCAAGTCCCAATCTTCCCATCACTGGCAATCTAGTCACCCAAGAGTGATGTGTTAGACCATGTGACTACCAAACTGGATTTTATGGTTGTTAAGAATGTTTTTATCCATACCGGTGGAAACGCAAACTAAATGTCAATTTCATGTAGTCTGGTAGGCTGATAATAGAGAGGTCAGTGTTTGAAATTAACGGTTTGCTTTACTGAGAGTTATTCTTTCTAAATCTTTTCCCACTATTCTTCCAGGCAACTATGGGTACATTTCCTCTAAATTCTAGCTTATTCATCACTGCCCCATTAGCTTAATTAAAATGCATGTGGCCCAAACTGGTAGCGGGACATGGGGAAAAATAAAAGTGTGTTATTCTTAATTCAACCCATACTCCCCTATTCTGGATCTGCCGCTCTTAAGTTTGAACCGATATATTTTTGCCCCTTACTTATATATTTATTCCAGTTTCAACTGCTTATTTATTTTTTGTAGTACATAATATAGGAAAAATATTTCTCTAAGTAAAGCTAAAAATTGTTATAAATTGTGTTCAGTGCTCGATTCAAAGTGCATTTAGTTGAATGAACGACCAAGGTAAAAACCATTTTAACTTCTGACAAGTTGTTTGTATTGTATTATCAGTCAAACAGTGAGCTAAAGAAAAAAAAAGTTTTAAGTTGTAAATAAGCACAGCTATGGGAGGAGAGGTTTGAATGGTTGTTACTCCCAACCTCCCCCTCCAAAACTACCCTTGTGTAAAAGAAAGCACTAAAAAATCTGTCAGTGACATAGGATATTACCAGTGAACCTCTGTAAAAAGGAGAGACATAGGCCTCTCTCACCAAGGGCCCATGGGATTAATTCAAAAAACAATTTTGATTTGATAAAAAATGCTATTTCACACACACGTCTATTTATTTTATTATTTGTTCTTATTTTTGGCACCGCGTCTTATTACTCGTTCTGGTTATATGCCTATGTACTGATTACTCTAGTGTGTTAGGAATGAGGAAGATTGAATTTAGAGGTGTACCTGCATTTGCGTGGATAGAGGGGGAAACCATTTAGGAATAACCACCCTTAGTACACCCGGCCAAACTCAAACTAAATATCCCCGTCATCAGCAGTTTAGTCTATGCCTTAGACCATGCAGCCACCGAAGCTGGTTTTAATATTATAGCTTTAACAAGTCTCATCATATTTGTTTAGAAATCCACATATTTTAAATCTAAGATTATTCTAAAGAGTAATTTTAAAATTTCCCGTTCCCGTCCAGTTCCTGTGCCAAAATAAAAAAGTGATTCTCGTCCATCCCTAAATAAAACTATTATAATTGGTCAGCATAATGTGAATCTGAATCTTTAACACCCAAGTGTAACGATTGGTCCCAATAATTTCTAAAAATCATTTCGTGTATGATTACAATTTTTTTAATAACTTTGAAAATGTGTGTTATGAGAATTTAGGTGAACGATGTAATTCCTAACCAGTAGAAGGTAAGATTTGGAGGGTATAGGCCTCATTTAGGGTTATAATTACAATTGATTTCCAAGTGGGGCCAAAAGAATCACCTAATTTGGTTGTGTGTTACCAAAAACTTCATAATGAACATCATAAAATAGTTGAGAGTTTATTCATACAAATAATGATGGCACCGTGAAAATGTTTTCGACCTTACCTGAATATCCTGAGTAAAGAGTTAGCTAGGGGAACACGATCCAAGTGGCAAATATCAGCCAGCGCCCTAACTACCTCTAGCGAGGGATCCAATATCAACTGCTGCATTGGTGAGTACTCCTCCTGGGGCATAATTAGGTCATGCAAGTAGCGGGTCCTTAGACGCAAGGATCCCCACTCTCCAATAGGTGTGATGCCCGACAAGGGGTACCAGTCTTCTGTCTACACACACAAAACCAAGAAAACAATATAAATAAACATTGTCTTGGTCACTTCCAGTTTCAGGGTTTATTATGTAGATAGAGTACAGTAATATCAGCAGGAGTAAGCAATATAAATGTGTGCTATGGCTGCCAACTGAAAACTAAGCAGCTGACCAGGTTAGCTTGTCCCCGCACAGTGCTCCCAGCAAAACTCTGAAACTTTTGGGACTGCTCCGCAAACATCGCATAATACTGGATGGTGTCAAAAATATATTTCCAGAGACAGTTGAAGTGTGTTCCTTGAAAATATAGTTAGACCAAGTGTCAATAAATAAGGGTATTGCCGCGTTAACAAAAGTTGAGCAATTTCATTTGACACTTCTAAACATTTTAGTTTGATCTTAGATGAAAAAAAGTTTGTTTTTTTTTGTTTGTGGTAGAATACAAACTGTATGTTCATTCGTAATCTTTTTTAAATTGTTTTGAACTAAAAATGTTGTGTATTGACATCCTTAAAGTAAAGAGATGAATAAATATAAAAATCTTTGAATACAAGAATACCGTACATGCGCAGTGCGCACAATACCAATACTCTATTTATATCCAATACATTAAATTATTTTGAAAAGAAAACAATATATAACCAGCTCAATCACTTATAAACCAGTAGGGGTGTGAAAAGTCCACTTTTACAAGTTGAAGCGAACTCGAATCGAATATATGAAATATGCTCGAAGCCAAATCAAAGTTCGATTATTTTTTGTTATTTGTATTACACTTGAAAAACTATTATATTGTAGTCATTTAAATTACTTTATTCATTGAAATTATTTGTAAAATGTTTTATTGCACAAATGTTTGTAATATTTTGTTTCAATCTGAACATAAATTGTCTATTTTAGCTGTCAATATTTTTATTGGCTAAGCTTCGGAGCCGGTATTTTTTTCGAAACCAAGTAGAAGCTGATTTTTGTTTCAAAGTCAAGTCGAAGTTTCAAAGTTTTGCACATCTCTACATAATAGTTTTTAGAGAGATGAATCGACAATTCTCTCATCACGTGAGGAAGACAGTAGCACCACCAAAGGGTTGTGTAAATGATGTGTTTACCAATATTTGTTTGTATCACCTCGAGTTGTCAACCAACTAGCCTGTTTAAGTGTAACCACAATTCTTTTGAAAAGAAAGCCCATGCTGACAAACCCACCTCATCTCCATTAGTAAGATTGCCGAGCTCAACCGTGAATTCAGCGACTTCTGTATCCTTCGAACGCTTCCCTTTATTGTACACAGTCACGGTGAACGTCAATACATCCGGAGGCACGTCACTAGAAGAAAAAACAGTATGTAAGAAATGAATAATATCAAACATGAATCCAGAAAATTTGTAATTAAAAACCTTCAGAAAACTTACTAAAGAATATATATATATATATATATATATACATAGGTGAGTGATAATTAATTTCCTCCTCTAGATTTAAACTACTCCTGAGCACAAGATAAAGTGCAATACTTACTCCAGAATGAACTCTTCATCCCAAACAGGGTCTGGCCCAGTTTTCACTTTTGTGCGAGCCACTTTCACTTGATTTAGGGACACAATGCAGAAAGGGTTTGGCACTAATTTGTAGGGCAGTCTGAAAAATAATTAAAAGCACAAATAAATAAAATACCATTTATTAAATAAATATTTAAATTATTAGATTCAACACCAAGATTAACAAACGCTTAATACTGATAGGTAATGAAGAGTAAGGTAGTTTTAGAGGAAGTGCATTCATATTAGCAAGGTGAGATGGGAAAACCAGTGAAAAACAACTCCTAGTTTTTTTTGGCGAGAATAGCCTTGATCACTCCATCACCAGTCTATATTTAGACTGACACCATAAGGCTGTGTGACCATCAGTGTTCGTTGATATTTTATCTAAGGAAGGAATCATCGGATCTTCGAATCTTTAAAGACATTAGATTTATATTATTTAGCACCGCGTCTTACTACCCGTTCGGGTTATACGCTTAAGTACTAATTACACTAATTAATTAGGAATTGGAAGGGTTGAATTTAGAGGAAGTGAACCCGCATTTGCGTGGAGGGAGAGTGGAAAACCATTTAGGAACCCCCCCCCCCAGTC